>JAGVSP010000368.1:0-102510 GCA_022494985.1 Micrasema minimum
AGAATAAATTTAATTATATGAAAAAAAAGCAACGCCCATTAGGGCGATTCCGTAAGCCTTTTTTTAAAATTCGGGATTACATAAAGATGACCGCAGAATAAAAACAGTTTGTGATTAAAGAGCATATCAATTTCTAGGGAATTAGCGTGCTAGTTTTGATTTATTCGTAAAAAAATAAAAATCCCGTTCTGCGGTCTCGTTTTGCGTGCGCCATGCGCCACTACTCGTAACTCTGACCCATGTAAATAGTAGGTATAGGGCAAAATACGATTTTTTTCTAACCTCTACAGGAAAAAAATATTTAAAAAAAACTTTTGGTTGCCTGTAAGGTCGGGTTTACGGACGATAATTTTACGTGATAACGTCATAAGAAAACATTGATGAAAAATAGCATACTTTTATGAATTGAATTGAATTATTATTACTGAATTATCATTATTTTGTATAATATAAAGCAGGAGTTAATTGAAAATTACAATTTTTTCCATAAATTCGCATCGGCCGATGGAGTGAAAGAGAGATAGATGCGTCACAAACTGAACGTTTAGGCCGATCGTGCCTCTCTATCGCTTGTTCCGCGCTCTCGCTTGCACACTCGGCTCAGGCGGAACGTGACAATGAGTCATGCTTTTTCGTGTGTGTAGCCGGCGTTTATCGATTTATTAGACGTTATCACGTCAAAAAGAAATTTGTTGAATGATAATGTAAATAAGTTAATAGTGTTTTGTTGATTGATTCGGCATTCACTTTGTAACACTTCATAATGAATTATGATTAAAAAAACACTGTTATGTGTTACTATTGGTACCAATGGAACCAATAGTAACACATAACAGTGTTTTTTTTTTAATCATAAGTTAATAGTGACTAATTTACAGAAAATTCTGAAAAAAGGGCGCAGCTGCTAGTACCTTTTAGTTTCCATTTTTAATGTAAAAGAACGACAAGTTAGTTTTTACTAGACAATAAAAAAATGGCGTTTATTCTAAGTCGAACAAAAAGACAAAGAACAAAAATTATGGAGGGGAACGACGTTATAATGCACCCAGGCCCTAGATTTTTTTCTTTTGTGATCTCACCGGGAATCGAATCCTAAACCTTCTTCTTAAGGTCTACCGTCTTCGTTACATCACAAAGCCTCAAAATGATTGCAAATATTGTTATTTCAAGAAAAGTTTCTCAATAAGTATGAATACATTTACAAATTTATATTGTTTTTGAATAATTATTGAAAGTTAGAGACTTAAATATTCAATGGTTTAATTTAATATTAATTTAGCTTGTCTGACGTGAAATTCGTTTGTTCTCAGAAGCCTATTAAACCCTTAAAGCCAGATAATATTACTATAAATAGCTCCTTATAAGATTATCTTAAGAGGCACCTACAGTAAGTATGTAAAGCACTAAAGTTTGCCTAGAAACAGTAATAATAATAATTGTGTTTCAGTAAATACGCATTAAGACTGAAACAAGGTTTTGGTTCGTTGCCAGATCCTTAATTCGGTGGATTCTTGAATATTGTAGATAAACTTATACATAAATACCTACGTTTGTTCAAGATATGTTAGAAATTTTGTCGTAATTAAGTATAAAATACGAACGTTTCGAATACCTGCCTTATTCTAGTATAATATTATTTATTTCACTATTTAATGGATGTATAAAGTAAATGAGGGTATAAGAAAATCGCCAAAAATGTAATCGCACTATTGACATGTAACATTCCAATATTTTTTTGACAAATTAATCTAAATTCAAGCCTAAAAAAAATTCCAAGCCAAAGTATTTTTTTAGGCTATTTTTTAACAAACATTGTTATTTGCGTTAGGCTCCGCTTATAATTTTTTTAAAAAAGTTAACAGTATTTAAAAATTACGAAATATGTATGATGGTAAAAATAAGGCAAACTTTGAACAGATCCATCCCCGAAGGAGCTTTTCGCTATAATGAGAAGCTACCTGGAGGAGAGATCTATCACGGTGATCCACGGATCCACTATAATAGTGGTGCTGACGACCATGGGGTGTCCTCAGGGCTCCGTCCTGGGTCCAAAACTTTGGAACGTTACGTTCGATGATCTTCTGATCATACCTCTCCCGGGGGGATGCACTATAGTGGCCTATGCGGACGACGCTCTTCTTTTATTGTCTGGTGACAGCAGACGGGAGATCGAAAGCAAAGGCAATGTAGCTACTAACAGGGTTCTGGAATGGGGTATTAGAAATAGACTAACTTTCTCGCCGCATAAGACCATGGGCCTAATGCTCAAAGGGAAATCTGGACAGAGGGAGGAACCCCGTAATAAGGATGGGGGGGAGTCAGCGTTAGGTTCACCGACGTGGTGAAGTACCTGGGAGTATATCTGGATCGGGTCGGATCTTTCTTGGCGCACGCGAAATCTATATCGGCAAAGGCAAGCACACTGTTCATGAAGGTCCGACGCATTAGCGGCGCGACCTGGGGATTGAGAAGTGCGGCTGTCAGGACGATATATAGAGCGACCTATGTTGCTCAACTGACCTATGCGTCGCGTGTGTGGGTTCACAAAGCCCACGCGGGAAAATGTACCGAGAAACCCTGCTGAGCGGACAGAGACCGCCTTTACTGGCGCTGACTGGAGCCTACAGAACGGTGTCAAGCGCGGCTCTCCCTGTCCTTGCTGGGGAACTCCCAGCAGACTTGGAGGTGGTGCAGTCTGAGGCGGCTAGGAGACTAAAAAAGGGAGAACAGGTAGTACATTTTGGACACATATGAGACCTGGCGACCCTCTCGGTGACCTGTTGGAGGCCCTGAGGGATAAAACTTGGGAAGAGTGGCAGAGGAGGTGGGACGTCGAGCGGAAAAGCCGCTGGACGTACTCATTCTTCCCGAGCATCCGAGAGAGAATGGCTTATGCTAAGCTGAACCTGGGTCATCATGTAGTACAAATGGTAACGGGGCACGGAGAATTTAGGGGAAAGCTCCATGAGTTCACCCTAGTGGCGGATCCTGGTTGTGCGTGCGGGGCACCTAACCAGACCGCAGAACACATTCTCTGGCATTGTCCTATACTGGGAGGATTGCCGGGAGACCATGCTGGACGGCATGACCGAGGTTATGAGGCCGGCGTGGAATCCGGACTTCTTTGCAAACAGGGGTAATTTCGAGCAGCTTGCGCTGTTCGTGGATGCCTGGGTGCATAGATGGGATATTCTCAGGGGTGAAAACCCCCAGTAAAATGGAGCCTAAATACCAGGATTAAAAAGGTAGAAGTAGAGTCTGCATGAGTAGAACAATAGGTGGTGAAGGGACACATGGACTGACTGGCATTTGTGAACGTTTCGTTCCGTAAAAGGAAGTATCTAGAACTAATAGATTGCTTAGTGGGGTAGTCTTCGGGGGGAGACTTGGTGTGCCTTTGCACGGGCGGCCCGTCCCGGGCTGTTTGTGTGTGCGTGCGTGGAGGTCTCAAATTATATCCCATCCCTCAACTCGGTTGTATTGTGTCTTTTGTAAGGATAGGATGGTCTTTGGATAGGTATTGTGATAAGGTACGGCAGGGGACGTATGAAATAGTGTCTGCCAGATAGGATGATAGGGATGATGGTGTGAGATGCACACATGCGTTCTGTCCCCTCCCCTCTTTTCCCTAATCCCCCCTCCATTGAGACCCTGACCGCGGATGCACGGGTGGATGTCTGGGATGGGAGGCCTGGCGAGGCGGGATACTGGTCTCCACACGGGTGGTTGTGTAATTACTAATAAATAATGATCGGGGTAGAAACTAACATCCCTGCCACTGTTAATTTGGGCCGACTCTGGTTGGTTTGGGTGATGGAAACAATGACAATTATAATACATAAGCCGAGACGGTGGTAGGGGTACAATGAAAGCATTTGTTCGCGTACATAATCGTAAATTCATCCGTATTTTTATCACACTAACAATCTTAAAATCGCGGTTTAGCTTGTTGAAAAAATCGGTAGAGTTGGCTGGACTGAAAAAAGACTCAATAGTCTTTAAAGCAGTCTAGGGAAAGGGTGGGGCTTTCATTGTAGATCCATCCCCGAATACTAAAAAATATACGCAGGACTATTTTCTAGCATAACGTTCTGTCAAATGCAGTCTAAATCAATTTGAACTCTTATCTCACTTTTCTCATCGAGTTTTTCACCTTATCAATAATACTGTCAATATCATGGATTCAAGACAACCTTTAGGAATATTTTTAAATGTAATATAAATATATAATTATACAAGGCAATTCTTTGTCCCCGATTTTGCTTTTAATAATCGTTTTGCAACTGACCGGTAAAAAAAACTAAATTGGAACATTAGATATTATCATCCAACCCTAAATATATTTTAAACAAAAAGTTTTTACCAACGTATTTTTATTTTAAAACTTTCACGAATGTGAAATGGTTGTTTCTTTTACTTTTTATTTTATATTCGTTATTGCTTAAAAGTAGAGTTTTATTTCTCCGATGTTTTCGCTGAAAAAGTTTCAAGTGAATTGAAATCTTTTATATTTGATTCAAATCTTGTTTATGTTGGTAACTTTTCCAATAATGGAATAATTTCTGCATTCTTTAACATCGAATATCTTCTCATATATGCGCGTAAAAAGTTTTTTACTCTCTCGAAATGTTTCCCAAGATTTTGGGAGCTTACTCACGCGAATAAGGGGTCTCTTTGTATCGAATAAAACAGGAATAATAAGGGTATATTTTATTTATCCTTCGCTAAGATGTTTATATACTCGCTCAAAGAAAAACTACTTCCATTGGAGCAAAGGAAATCGGATTAGAAAATGTCTGGCTACGAGAAATCTGGTAGTACTTATTTTATGTTTTATTACAATAAAACATATTAAGTTTAATATTGTTTTGTAAACTTATCATTAGCACTAGAGATTTTAATTCAATGTTACGACTTTAAACTTTGTAGACCATAATGAATTAATCAAATAATTATAAATATTAATTTATGTAGTGGTAGTTGTTACTTGTGTTCGTTTAAGCTTGTTTATTTATAGATGTTGCTCTATGTATTACGTATACTGAAAACTTTACGCTCTATAGTTAAATATGGTAAATAATGTTATTTTAGTTATCACGGAATGTTGTTTGTTTTCATACAGTATGTTTCTACTTCTAGTATAAACTCAGACATAAAATGTAACTAACAGCATAATATATATTGTGTTGGAATATTGTGCTATGTGTGTATCCAAAATGTAGACATTAAAGTGTATGCTAATTCGCTCTATGCAAGTGTTCCCGCAGACGATTAGAATATTAATATCGCGACCCTTCAATTTTCCTACTGGATGTAAATTTTTCCAATTAGACACGTGAATTATTAAGTTTAAACATTCACCCCTTGTAAAGGTACAGTACTCGTCACAGATTGGTGTGTTGACAGCAAATATTTACATACACGCGGAGATCAAATCACCATCTTATAATTTTACAGAATTCGCGAGTAGAAATAATGGCGTTTTTTTTAAGTGAAAACTTCTTTAGAATCGTTGGGAGTGATTTGAAACTCTATGAAACGAAAAAGCGACACTAAAAAGAGACAAACATATAGATCTATGGGATTTAGCCTGCGAGAGAATGAGATAGAACACAGTTTCCGCCGGCTGGCCGTAGTTCCATCTACCTCATCAGATACATCTACCAGTTGATCGCCGGCACCCCTTATACTTTTATAATGTGGAGGTCCTAGGCTATGAAACAGAATTTGTTCTATTCATGTATCTGAAGAGGTAGATTCGACTCCAAAATTTTGTAGCAAAACCGAGGGAGAAGGCGCCTTGACGCGGTATTTCACAGGTATATTGATAAAATCGAAACAAAAACTTTTATCTCATACTTTAGTCATCATAAGCCGCTAGTATCACTTGTAGAAATTGAAGACATGGATCATGAATAATAAAATGAAAAAAATTTATCAACTGGGTACCAATATTTATAATATAAATAAATCCTTTAATTATCTCACTCCTGATACTGCATTTATCTCATTCTCTCTCAGCTTAGTTGTATTAAGGTTTCACTTCTACCTGGTGTGAACTGCACACATGTTTTTTTTCATATGAAGGCCTCTGGGAATCTTCTTAATTCTTTTTAAAACTACTTCAGGCCATTAATCAATGTTTAATAAGTATTAAAAATCTCGTCGAAAGAACGAATATAGTACATATTTTATCTATTACTATAATTTTGCAAAGAAGGTGTCTGGTACATAAATATAGTTTTCACAGAATGTAAATATTTTGTACGTTCGATGAACGTACACACTTACTATCTAAAATTGTTTTGTAGATATTCCTATATGTACAGTTTTTTATTTAAACCTATGAGATGGTATATTGGAATATTTCAGGTTGGAATTTAATTCGAAAGATCATAAAACAGCCTAATATGTACATAATTTCGTTGTCTTCATAACATTATCGAAATAGAATTAAATAAAATTTCACTTTCATTCAAAGAATTTCTAAATAAATGTAATATGGCTGGTATTTTCAGTAAATCACGTGTTATGAAACTTCAGTTGAATTGTGAAGCAGTGATGAGAAAATCCAGAACCGGCGACAGGAAAATTAAAAGTCTCGGGCGCTATTGTGAGGAAAAATATTCATAGTCGAGTTTTAATATTAGCGAGATAATAATAAATTCAATTAGAGATCATCTATGCGATCCTCAAGAAGGTGCCTTTACATCGTGAAATGTTTTAAAATATATTATAATATGTGTTTTGAAGCATGATAAATTATCAAAATTCACAATAAAACAATAAAAAATTAAGCGGTTTATAAAATGCGTTCGGTAACATTTTTGAGAAAATTCTGCCAATGTTGAAATCATGGATATTTTTTAAAGGTAGGGTACGCATTTTTCCTACAGTTGAAAGTTTTAGTAAAGTATTTGATTTTCATCCATGTATTAATAATAAATAATTTATTGTAATAGTAAAGATCAAGGTCAGGATCTCGGCGTCCTGGACGTCCGCTGTTGACAACCCGTCGGCAGTTTGCGTCAGAGCTGCGGGACGTGGACCTGACCTGGGGAGGATGCGCGGGAACTGGCGGCCGATCGCTTGGCTTGGAGGCAGTTTGTGGAATCCATATGCTTGACACAGGGAGCGGATGACGATGATGATGAATAGTATGGATAGGATTGATTTTCTGATTTCGCATAACTCACAAGTTTAGTTTAATATTAGATATGACTTGAAATTAGTTTAATATTAGATATGATTACAGAGCGAAATCGTGATTCACTACTCATAAACTACATATTACAATATAATATCAGAGCTATTTGTAAGTCACGATTAATAATACGTACAAAGCAATCGATCAATTAATACTACACCTTAAACTTCTGAAAATATGAAGCAAAATAATTAATTACACATTGTGTTAAAATAGAAGCTGAGTAGAAAACGTGTCTGCTGTGAAATTATAGCGTACATTGTACAGCTAGGTACCCCCGAGAGACTCTCGAGCTAAAATATTACCACCAAAGGACCAACTAGAAATAATTACACCCTTTAGGTAAACTAAACAGTGCATTATTACCTTGTTAAAAGTGAAACTAAACTAAAATGAACGACTGAGATATTTTAAATGTGCTGTAATTAAAAATTAGATTTAATTATGTATTAATTAAACATTACACAGTTTTCCCGGAGGGGTAGGCAGAGGATGGAACACACACCACTCTGTCTTGGCACACTTCCTTCCTTCACATTCATACCTTGTCATACACTTACTCCGATTATTCCTAACTTTTTACATGACCATTTTTAATGATTTGTTGTATTTGGTCTGCTTTTTTATTTGCTCCTTTTTATTAGCTGCTATAGTTTTGCTGACAGTGGAAACTGAATGAAAGGTTGCATATTATGAAAAAGAATCCCGATGCTCTTTGAACAAGAATTTCAGATAAGTGACATTCTATACTTGTCTAGGTGTCTACTTACCCGCTACGTCACTCACTACGTCATCGATAGGCATCTACGTCATCACTAGACATCTACGTTACACGTTCCGTGTATTGGCCTAAGTCTGGAGCCGTTAGACGGTGGAATTTGATTGAATAAGTGGTGATATGAAATAAAGCCAAGGAAGCGAGTATTTTTAGAAAACTTGTACGGAAACGCCCTTTTTAGTTAATTTTCGAAGCTGATGCTATTGTTATCAAAAAAAGTTTTAGTCCACAGATAATGTTTTACTGTGTTATTATGCCGTGTTTGGGGGTTTGTGTTGCCGAAATTTCGGAGCACATTGCAGAATCCATCTTCAGGGCTGATCAATTGACTCTTTCTGGTGTTTTCCACGTGATCAAGTTTTAGTCATGGAACATTAAGTATGCATTCACATTATATTTTAACATATGTATTCACATTTTATTAAGTAAATAAAAAAAATTGTTAAGCCGTAACCAACCGTGTTTTATTAGAAAATCAAAAAGCTGGAGTACCATATATTATATTATTAATATAAATACCATCTCAGAACAATGAAATATGCTCTTTGTTGGGCTGTTTGAAATCACATTTCACTTCAAAGACAGTGTAATATGGTTTCATTAGCAATTACTACTCCTAATGTATGATAATTGATTAATTCGTAGCTATATATTTGTGGGAATACGTATTTATGCGACCACATTTTGGCTGCGAGGAATTCTAATCAGTTTCGTGTAAGTACGTGGGGTTGGTGCTTTATACGAACAAATAAATACACAGTTGCTGCATGTAAATCTACCAGGGGAGGATATAGTGTGAGGAGATATGAGTTTGTTGCTATGAGATCCAGTCAGCCGGGATACAAGTGACTGCAAATATTACTCCGCGCAATATTTGCGAGCGAGCTATCTACATACACTTACGCACATTAATTTTATGCTACCCGCGTACTTTTAATGACAAAAACAAAACTAAAAACATAATTTTCATTAAACATTTTTATACAACATTTTGGGTCGTGTTCAAATACTACACAAATCTGGATTTTATCCCAAGACGGGAGTAGGTATATATTTTATTTTTATATCCCTACAGAGAGAGGTAGAATTTTTTTTTTCCAAATTCAGGAATATTCGAGCGTTTACAGGGCTTATGACCTGTCATTGGCTGGGTTAAGTGGCCACTTTATGTAGGTACTACAACATTCCCCATTCCGCTTTATTAGCGAATATCCACACCAGGTAACATTTTTGATTTTTGTATATATGCTACAAATCAGATATCATCCACCAGCGAGTTGAACGCGTCATCTATGCATTGATATCGAAGTTAGGTATTTATTAGCAAACTACTTTATTTTTTTGTAGTTAAGACTCTTCTGACGAGTTAAATTAAGTACTAGTAATCGCCTGCAGATGACTCTGCCATTTATTTTACTTATATTAAGACCAGGAATTTTATACAACATTTTGGGTCGTGTTCAAATACTTGTACACAAATCTGGATTTTATCCATAGACGGGAGAAGGTAAATATTTAATTTTTATATCTACATGCTTCAACTCGCTCGCAAAAAAACTACAATCCTACGATTTAATGTATCACGGATTTCGCCATAAGATTTGTTTATTATTGTACTCTATTCTTAATCGTGAAAACGGTAGTTTCAATGACGACTTTAAAATGATTATTTTTTACTGTCATAACCTTTTTATCCATTTATTCATTATCTCGATTAAAGCAGAGTCCTTGTTTAAGATTATAATATATTTATATAAACTCATCAATGCTCTACGTGTATCATGAAAATGTATCTTCTAAGGAACATTACTATATCCTGCAGATATCAAAATACATCTCTCTGAAAACGCGAACGCTTCAGAAAACTTTAAAACATTTCAGTAATGATGGGAATAGTTCGCATCTCTCCTCGAGATTATTCTGTATTTATATTTGGTTCTACAAAGTAAATATCTTGAACCTTGGCTAGTTCGGATTGTTTCTGAAACATTCTTTGCTCAAACTCGAGTTGTCTGAAATAAATCTGGTACTTAGTGTACTCGGTACAATCACACTAATTGCTTTTATGCATCCACCTTGAGTCTGTAAAGCAGTAAAACTTTTCACTGGAATTGATAATTTGGTGTTGGGTGAAGTGGAGCTTTCACTTTCTATTGTTCTTCCTCAGTAAGCTTTTATATCAGAATTATGCAAATTGTTAAAGCAGTGTGTTTGTTTGTCTTTGGAACAACCTTTTATTGTTTAAAAGACACTAAATAAACTTTACTACTTGTTTGGTTTGAATTCAATGGTATTATTTGAAAACTTAAAGAATTAATTCTTATGGAACATAAAACAATTTTATGAATTTATTATCTTAGGCTATCTTATTAAAAAATTTTACTAAAGAATCAGATAATATTATTTTTATAAAGTTTTAAAAGATTGCAAAATTCCAGTAATATGATCGATTCGCATACATATACATGAACATCAATTGGAGACGAATTTTTGCCTTTAGTAAACTTTTTAAATTTTACTGTACTCTGACACAAAAATTAATTATGAAAAAATACTACGGTAATTTAAATTTTTATGATTGTTGGGCTTAGTTGGAAATAACTGCGATAGAAAGTTACAGACTTTTAATCAAGAATCTCTGATTGGATCTCAATAATGATAAAATAGTATGATTCTAATAGCATTAATTAAGGTTATTTATGAAATTAATTTATTAGTTCTAATCCTGAACGAACCAAGTGAAAGTAAACATTCTAATGTTAATTTAAATCTCAGCTTCTAACTCTGGAGAGCCACAAGTGCTCTGGAGTTGTTTACCGTCAACCTAAATGGAAATATGGTGTCGTGATGTCATCATATCGTGGGGATGATATTTGCCTTTACAGTGAATGCCAACACAGAACACATCCCAATACACGTGGAAATCAAATTATAATACACGTAGGGGTACATTTTGCTGCTCGTAAGTTACAAAGCGAAATCTCAACTTATTTTAAAGTCAATTAGAACTAGATGTCACTGTCTTGAAAGGAGAGTGTTGAGATAAGCGTAGTAGGTGATGAAGTATCTATTGTACCTTCCCCAATAATTGTTTGTTAGTTTATTTTTACTCATTGATACAATTTACTACAACTACTACTATTTCTTATCAGGGCACTGCGTTGGTACACCAAGTGCAGTGTATCTTGACCATTTTATTACACGAAGATAAGATGATCAGTTTTACGCTTCAGAACTAGTCCAATGTATCACACATGAAATATGAATATGAAAATCACATGTAAATAAATATTTCATGATGACCCCCCTACGGGAATTGAACCCGCGACCTCATGCATGGTAGCCAAATGCGCTACCACTATGCTACGAGGCGGACAAAATTTAAGAATTTGTATTAGATAAGTGTATTAGACTGTAATTGAGGATTCGACACATGGTGTTACAAATTCTTGAAAAGAAAATTTCGGAGTAATCGGTCTTCAATGGTCGGTTTGTATGAGAAGGTTTTGAAGGTTTGAACGAAAAAAAAAATGTGTGTACGAGTTAAGTAATTATATTTTTCTTTCTGACTATCTTTTTTTAGGCATCGGCTAGATATCTAATTACTCATTATTATTTATGAAATCGACCAGATGCGTGTTTGCATCGTCTTATTTTTTTAATTATTTATTTATATCCTTTAACAAATACAATATTTCACGTGGTAGAGGATGCTCTTAAGCTCTCTGGCTTTTGAATTAAAAATAGCCCTCACTTCATAAACTATGTTCATAAATGTTAAACATCATAAACATAAACATTTCAAACTATGCATGCGACTAACTGATTAAGTTTTTAAAGTATTAAGATTTAGTAAAATAAGAATTTTAAATGTAAATGTATTGTGAAAGAAAAATAAGTTTGGATGGTCTAAATTTCTAAGCCAAATGGAACGCTTCCAGGGCCAGGGTAGCATGTGTTACGGCGGGTATGCCAAATCATTTAGTAAGCAGCAGAGAAAATTAAAGGGGTTCCGATATTTCTCCTCCACTAAGACAATGAGGTTGCTATATTGGAAATGTGGTTCATCTATAGGAGTGTGTTTAGTACATACATTATACAGGCATGACTTGTTGATGGCTAAGTGCGCAGAAGGGGTGGGTGGGATGAAGGGGTGGGGGTATAGTCTATTGTTGCTCCCTTGCAATCAAACTGGAGTGAAGTCTACAGAACGCTACTAATTTGAATAAAATGTGGGATAAATTAAGGCGGGAGAGGTAAGGGACTGTCGTGGTACTCTTGAAACAAGGGCGGAACGTTTCATTAAAATCCTGGATGTTACTGTAATTATTTGAGGATTAAAACCCAAAATAT
Source organism: Micrasema minimum (assembly GCA_022494985.1). Taxonomy (NCBI): domain Eukaryota; kingdom Metazoa; phylum Arthropoda; class Insecta; order Trichoptera; family Brachycentridae; genus Micrasema; species Micrasema minimum. The sequence goes on from JAGVSP010000368.1 coordinate 12,339, forward strand.
TTGGAGTATAAATCAATGTGTAATCAAGCAGTATAAAAACATAGGAAGCTATTCTAAAATTACTTACACATTTTATAATTCCCCAATGATGTACAATTTTATTATGAACACTGTAAACGCTAAAGAAAGTAGTCATAAGGACTTTTAGGACGTAATTACATTACAAATTTGAGAATTTTTTATCTGAATTAAAATTTACGAAGGCTTACAAAAGGATAAAAAAGACAACTAAAATTATGTTCAAAAATATAATATTATAAAATATCAATTTTATTTTCTGCCAAATTTTATTGCATTTCACTTTCATTGATATTTATTTAAGGGTATTTATATCTATGTATGTAAGTTTAATCATGTAGGTAAAAATATCTCATAATGCTAAACTTAAATTTTACTTATTTAACTATTTTTTTTTTTGTATATTTTTAAGGGTTGTTCAACAAATATCTTAAGAGCTTCTTACAATAAGAAGCTTCTTCTCAACTCATCTTGCAGCTACCAAGCGCGTGGACGGATTGTAGAAAATCTAACCACGTACAATAGATTTTATTGCTATGGGCAATACGTGTTCCTCTGGACAGTGGTGTTATTTTGTAAACTACAGATTTTTATATTAATTAAGAACTGTCATCCGGTGCGGTTTTTTTTGACTCATAATTAAAGAAGTAAATAGATTTTACAAGTTAAATGTGTAATATACTCGTATTATTCATTATTCATTTTGTTATAATAAATTATTCATTTTGCACCCATCTCAAAAGTTTTTGCGCTTTTGTTTGTTAAATGTAAGTACACACACGTCAGAAAATTAACTTTATGTTAATGAAGGGTGAATTCATTTTAACATTACTTCCTTATAAACCCTTTCAATGGGTTTTATTCTTCTCCACACAACACGTGCATATGGTAATATTGTCTTTTATAATTTAAACATGTTCAGAAATAGGAGACACGACATGTGATCGCGTTAGAAAAGGCAACAAATGCTTTATTGAATTTAGTCAGTCGCAAACATTCGTCTAATACCATCTGATAGGGGAGTGGTAACTCTACACTGAGCACTTCTGTAAAGAAATAATATTGAGAAGAAGATAGGTACTCGAGACTTTAAAATATTTTTATGTCTACGGTATTTAATATCAAGTGAGTTGAGTTGGATGACCTGATATTGAACTAAATGTTAATCCCAAATGTGAATATTATAAAAAATGTTCTACCTATTAAGTATATGAAGATATTTGAAGAATCAATAGTTTTTTTAATGTTTCAATGCATTACCCAAAATTTCATACGATTTCTCGGTTTTTTAGAATTCTATTGAACTTTTAGGGTAAATGAGCTTGAGTAAATAGTGCGTTTTCGATTCCACGGATCAACTAAGGAATAAAATGCTTTCAGGAATATTTGTATAAAAATATAAGATACTCCCAAGATAGCCATAACTATGGGACTAGGTATCGAAAACCCTTTCGTCTTCCATAATTCCGATTTAGCAGGCACACAACACATTTGTTTTACACAGGATTAAAGTAAAATGAACAACTAGCAATTAAAATTTAGCGTTGGAAGAGCTTAATTTTAGTTTAAAATTTTATAATTGAGTAATGAAATATTTAGAAGAAAAAAATGTATTGTACAAGTTGTATGAAAATTATTTTATAGCTAAATAAAAATGTACATACAAACAAACTTAGTGACTTTTTAAGTACCTTCGTATTTGTTGGATAAAGGGGTATAAAAATATGTTTACTAATAAACATGAACCGGGTTGTTGAAAGATTCGGGGAATCCGCATTAGAATCTCTAGGTTCGAATCCCATTCCAGCACAACTTGTTTCCTGCTTTCTGGAACAGTTATTTCCGACTATTTGAAAGCAGCCCGAAATTGAAATATTTGAATATATCGTAAGAGCTCAAATGTTTCTTTTAACTATGAATTATTTGCCATGAAACAGAAACACTCATCGTTCCTATTTTATACTTAAAAAACTTTTGGTTGTCTGTAAAGTCGGTTTACGGACGATAATTTTACGTGATAACGTCATAAGAAAACATTGATGAAAAATAGCATAATTTTATGAGTTGAATTGAGTTATTATTACTGAATTATCATTATTTTGTATAATACAAAGCAGGAGTTAATTGAAAATTACAATTTTTTCCATAAATTATCTTTTTTTTTCTCTTCCTTCTTGTGTTCTGCTGCTGTCTCCCTTCTACTCGGACGCATCGGCCGATGAAGTGAAAGAGAGAAAGATACGTCACAAACCGAACGCTCAGGCCGATCGTGGCCTCTCTATCGCTTGTTCCGCGTTCTCGCTTGCACACTCGGCTCAAGCGGAACGTGACAATGAGTCATGCTTTTTCGTGTGTGCAGCCGGCGTTTATCGATTTATTAGACGTTATCACGTCAAAACTAAAAAGTAAGTGTTACTGTCATTTAATTTTGATTATTTTCTATACACGCAAACTAGAATAATGTCTATAATATTGTACAACTTAATGCAGTAGGTATGCGATAGTAAATCCTCAGCGCACCGAACTCGTCCTTCCCAGGTCCCAGGTCCCAGGTGGTCCTTTCCTATTCTCAGGATTACTTAAAGAATGCAATACGGGAGAGGATTTAGATCCTAGGTGCAGGGTACAGTGGCTATTTGACTAGACTTATTTTGACACCGAACGGATAACTTTTATGTCGGATCGGATCGCAAACGAATGAGAAAGGAGCTGGATTAAGGCGGGAAAGTGGTGCAGGGAACTTGTTATACTAAATCCAGTAAATATACTACTACGATTACTTTCCCTTAGACGCACCAAATGGTGCATAGGGCACTGATTTGGGACAGCAAGAGTAGTGAATCTTGATCATTTGTTACGTGAAAGCAAGATTCTCAGTTTTCGCTTCAGCGCCAATCCAAATTACGAAATATTTTTATCTGACAAACCTTTTACTACTAGGTACATAATACTTTCCCTTATCCGAATACTAATTGGTACCTACATCAAGAACAGTAGTAAATCTTAATAATTTTTTTACATTATGTTAACTATGTTTATGTATGGAAGCGAAGCATGGAGTTGGAAAAATAAGGTTGAAAGTAGATTGAATGCAGTTGAAATGCGATCTCTCAGGCGAATGTGTGGTAAAAACTATGTATGATAGGTGCACTATTTGTTGAAATTAAAGCAGAATGCAAGGCTGAGATAAGCATTATCGACAAAATTAAAGAAAAGGCTGGTTCGTCATGTTGAAATTAGATGCAAGGCTTCGTGATAAGCATTCAAACACTATAAAGGGGGGTCTTTTAATGGATGATAGAGAAGGAAACGATAACGGCTAAAAAAAATATGATGCGACTGTTGCCTGGGATGTAGAATCGAGGAAGGCCGAGAAGGACATGGCATGATCAGATAAAATAATCGACAAAAATATAAAAAAGTGGTTGCATGTTTAGTTAACTTGTTCATTGATTATTGTTACACCGTACATAGCTTAGCTTATATTTTATCTAATGCTCGTATCTTATCTTTTATGCTTATGTTCTTAATTTGCTTTGGTTAGCCCCCTGGGCGTGTATAAATAAATAAATAAATTTGTTACACTAAGGCAAGATATCAGTAACGCACTTCCACCAGTCCAAGGTATCACATATGAAATATTTGTTAGCGAAAAATTACTTTTCAATAAATATTTCATATTACCACGTCGAGGATCGAGCCGCGAGCTAATGCATCGATGGAGGAAATTCAGTATAATATTTGATTGCATAGTAAATTTGTATAATTCGGCACCGCAAATGGCGGAACCGAATAACGAGGATTTGTGTGTTTCTAATTAAGTGACTAACACATGTGACACGATACACCATTTCATAAAGTCACTTACCATACTTACTCCGCCACATGCAAATCCCTCTGGGAACCTGGTACTTATATTTCAGCCGGAGCAAGTTTCTGACATTTATTTATTACTGGAACCGCGGGATAATCAAAAGTCTTAGAGAAACAATACCGGGAAGATCTTCTGCAATCCTGGTAGCATTATTATTTTTATTGCTCTACAGAAAAAGTTACTCTAGTTTAAATTGGTTTTTCATTACTTATTATTTAAAACGCAGGAAAAAAAGGTGATTTATTCATCCCATCGCACGACATGCAAACTTATTAAAGTTCATAAGAAGATCACAATGTCGATGTTATGCAGTGCTTTGGTCCGACTAAATAGGACTATCTTTTTATCACACTGATATTTCTAGGTTACACATTTCTATAAACTACCCTCTTTACTAACATTGGCGCATTGGTAGCCAATGGACTCCAAGACGCCGAGAACCTAATGCCTTGTAAAATAGGCAAGCATGGTTGGCTATCGGGAGGCATACATAGTATAAGTGCCTTAGCCGGATGGCAGTAGATACCAAGGGTTGCTGTGTCCGTTGCCTAACTTCTGTGTTCCTTACAAAGCCAAAACTACCGCACACCTAATATTCTTTAAGGAAACTTATTCTCAAAACTCAAAAGTTTGATATTTTGGGCCCTGGTTAATTCGTAGCCATAGAGGAGAACACGTGTGGGGCATTTTGTTTTAACCGAGTAAGCGTCCGATCTCCAGACAATTATTAAAAAATTACTACTGCAAAAAAAACTGAAATGATAGAAGACGGTTAAAAAGTCTGCTGTATAAGAAAGCGTTGCAGATGATAGTGAACCTATAATATAATAATACTCATGTATTGCATTTTACTTTATTTGTAGATTAAATTGTAATGCCCATTGACTTGAGCAATGAGTTGTCTGTGGGCGTCGGAATGTATCGGAAATCGATACAGCCCCCATCATTGCTTTCCTTTACCTCTCCCATCTCTCCAGATGAACTAAACAAATCCCATTTTACTGTTCCATTAAAAACTATCGGAGGTAAATAGCTTTCCCAGCATTTGATGTTCTCCATAAAGAACAGTATGGTGGAACTCGAGTCAGGTGGTCGATAATGAAAAGCGAATTCCCTCATTTTACACGGGTTTGTAACAGGACCGGATCAAGGAAATCGAGGAATAGCAGAGAATAAAAATCAATGTATTTTGTTAATTAGTTATTTTATTTATTTCATTTTATTTTATTCGGGACACAAACAGATGTACAGGTAAAACATAATATAATTAAAACTAATAATTAACAATAACATGCTTGCCATCCAATTATATGTATCCGCAGGTAGCTTTAAACAGTTAAAAGAATCTACTTATAATGTAAATAAATATTTGCCATCTTAAGTCTGTAATTTTTTGAGTTCCTTTATATATTTATTAAATGGGGTATTAAACATATCTAAGCTATTAAATTTATCATCAAACGCCTTACAAATTCGAGGAATCGTAGAATTATTTCTGTGATTTGTTTTAACTTTAGGTATGTGAAAAAGTTTAGGCAGTCTAGTCTTATTCTTTCAATTTACTAATTAATATGTTGTAATGCTGTGGGTTGTCATATTATAAACACTAATAACTATAGACGTGTGCAGGTTATTACATTCAGTTACAAATTCGCACGTCTTTAGTTTTTAGAAGTTATTTTTTAACTGGTGTTATTAATAATAATGATTGCGTGATAATTTTTGTTTTGTAAGAAATTTATTCATTAATACTTGGCTTTCGTATGGAAAGTATGATCAGTAATTTTTGTGTGGTGAATGTTTCGTTTTTATGTATCACAGCTTTCTGTGCTAAATGTATACCTAATTTACAAAAAGGTTCGAAAGTATTTTTTGCGACTTTTGTGTAGTTTTTGTGAAAAATTTTAAAACTAATAAAATAATTGTTGATTTATTTAGTAAGTTATTTCATCTATCTTAAATCTATTCAATAGTTTTTTGGGCAGAGATAAATGTTTAAGTTATGGAAAAAAATAATAGATGTACTCCCGTGAAAAGTGCTAATATTTTTTTTTAATGTCAGAAATTAATTATTTTTAAAATGATATCACAAATGATAAATACATTCTAGAAATCTGTTTTAGAAATCATCAGACATGGAAGAAAATGTCCCAAATGGTAACGATGGAATGGAAAATTTAAAGATAATTTTTTTTTTATCATCAACGTAAAATAATTCTCTTTTCTTATTATTTTTTACTAGTAATTTGTATTTTAGTAATTATGAAATAACCGAATTCAATCCTGGCAAAACAAACCTTTCCACACACTCCCGTGTATTAATCCTCAACCCGATTTCTGGGAAAAACTCGTACGAACGAGAGTAATCATAATTCCCAGTAATATTTGTTATTTGAATTTGATAGATAATGGTGGGTAGCTAGCTGTTTTATTACGAATTACATACTCTTGTGTTATTAGTAATAAAAATGGATGTAAACACCAATTCGAAAATAAGTTCTGGGGAAATTTTTGGAGACGAATATTTTTTTGATGGTCACATGAATTACGAGTAAAAATCTCAAAACGTGTTTTAAAAAAAAATCGCAATGAAATAGTAAAACTAATATTAAATATTGCAGACACAACGGTTAGTGATAATGTCAATACCTTTATTTGCATCGACTCAGTAAGATCGTTCGCCAACTCACGTGCATTTTTAGTATGTCATTCTATCGAAGGATATACTATAAAAAAAATTACGAATAAAATTAATAATTTCATACCCATGTATATGGATTTAGCATCCATTGTAAGAAGAAATTTTCAATTTTGATGGCATTTTATCGGGAAAGTGTACCCATGATTCAAGACATTAGGGTTTCTATTTGAAAAGCAATAAATTCTTACTATTCAGATCCCCTTCAAAGCGGATTACAGCGCCCGTACCTACTGGCGGCCTATCTCAGCAAGCCAAATATTATTTATTTTTTTTTTATTTATTTACGAACTCAACCGTGAAACATTTATTAAGAATACAAGGTTAAGTAATCAAATCAAAGACCAATAACAGAGTTTCCAAAGAATACATGGAAGAAAATGAGTTAACAAACTATATTCTAATTTGGTTAAGAATTATGTAGGTACATACATAATTTAATAAAAAGTCTTTAACTATCTACATTTTATATATGCGAGGTGTGTCAAAAGCGGTAAAACCGATCAGTAAACAGCTTTTCAACACTTTTTTTTCTACACGACCAAAAATAAGATAATTAAGTATACAGAAATCTATTAAAAATTACCGGGTAACATTTAACTTCAAACACGCGCTTTACAAAACAACCTAATAATAATAATTTTCAGATGTTTTTCGATAGCAAAACGACCAAAAATTTCGAGTAGTACCATAAAAAAAATAATAAAATGTCACACTATATTTATCATGTTACCTTTGTCCAAATCTATTGCGTGTTTATCCGGATAGAAACATGAAATATCTCTTGTTTGTTTTTGTGCTCCTGATCAATATGACATCTATTCGTCTTATTCCTTGTTGGACTTCGGGATATATTTTTATTGAAGAAAACTTTTTGGGTAGGTACAAAAGAGCGGATATATATCTCTAAGATAAAGGAAAACGGTTTAATAGAATATACCAATATTTCTAGAACAACTCACTTGGTGTAAAAGTTACGGTCTCGTTAGATGGGTAATAATATTATGTAGGTTTATTCAGAATAATAAAAATATTTATGAAACGTTTATTTATCTAAGAGTTTATCTTATATTCTGCTTGAAAGTTTCGTAAGATTGAATAAAATAAGGAAATGTATGGAAGATTGACTAAAAGTTGTTTTCTATAACATGCAAAGTTCTCTACCGAACACAAAGAGATTTTTTCTTTTTCACATAGTCTGTGGATTTTCTTATAATTGTAATTTTTTATAATAAAGGTAATTTGTATGAACTTAGGTTTTGGGCATTTAGTATTTTTAGTCTTAAACTTTTACAATTGAGAAGGGTATTTTATTTGTACCTATGTAAATTGAAATTTAGGGTAAATAACAAAACGAATAAAATTAATCACAGGCAGTGATTAAAATCCTCACTAAACTTTGAAATCACTCACCTATCAATCTCAATTTGCATTCTCAATTATTTAGGGGTTGAAAATATATTGTAAAGGCGTTCTCTGAGATACTTTTTCCTTTTTCTTTTTTCCCATTCTCCTTGTCCCTCGAGAAAGTTATAAAAGTGACAGACATTGATTCCATTAAACAATTGCTCCTTTTATTTCATTAGTAACGTATCGGAGAAGTTTTCCAAAGGATGCATTAGATACATTACTTTTAAAAGAAATAATAGAAAAACAAAAGCACAAATGAAGGAGAATTTCTTTTCCGAATATTTTTTGTATATTTTTTCACTAGTATATTAAGGCTCTAACTGAGGTCATCATAAGAAATTTTGGTGTTTTTTGAGGATACCTAACTAAAGTTAAATTTGCTATCTCAGGAATAAAATTCTTTGAAGCCAACTTTATAGCTCGGCTGTTTACGTGGAGGAACGATGTAGTTCATGCTCCTGAAGCATATAGTGCTTTACTTACATATTTTTATTTTTGTGTATTATTATTAGATTTTTAAAAATTGTTACTCGTCTACATATTATATTTTTCTCATATTTATTTATTTACATTTCACATTTCATATATAATCACAAAAATACAATGATCTGACCCCGACTCACTAGATAATCCGTGTCGAGTCAGGGCATTTTCAATGTAGTATTATACCTAATAGAACATTTACATTATCAATATAAGAGAATCAATTTTTTTACTCACAACATTTAAACACTCACATAACTATGTTTTTACATGACGATGATGCAAATGAATGATTATTATACGGTTTAACAGTATCCATAAACAATTTTAAATGTACATAAAAAATTTAGTCATTTTAATATTTTTTAATATTGGTGTCTTTTTTAAAAGGGAATATAGCAAATTTAAATAAGTCTGAAATATTATTCTTGAAAGATACCATGTTCAAAACACAAATTTCGTCTGCAGATTTTCTTGTATCTGTTTGATACACACTCTTCACATACATATTTCTTAAAGGAGAACTTCTTTGATAGGATGCATTGAATTGGAATATCTTGAAAACGTATGAAGACGTGCATTAGTTATTCAGGAATAAATTGAAACAGAAACTAAAAACAAAAATATTCTAGCAAAATGTAAACGGTATTATAATACATAAACATAAACATACTACCACTAATACTTTCCCTTATCCGCAACCATTGGTGCATAGGGCACTGCATCGGTACACCAAGTGCAGTGATTCTGGATTATATTATTACGTGTGGTAAGATAATTAGTAATACGTAATACGCTCCGGTACCAGTTAAACATATTGTTATAAAAAATTAAAAAAAATAATAATTTATTGAAGCCCAAGAAAACCAGATTATAACGGAAAATCACATTACAGAATGATAGATGATCTCAGAAATCGAACCTGGACTTCACTGGTGCAATTCCAGCGTTTTGACATTACTTTTAAAGTCAGTACAAACTGCTATAACTATTACTCTCCCTTACCCGCACCCAATGGTGCATATGGCACTGCATTGGTTCACCAAGTGCAAAGAAGAATCATCATTTGTTAAGTACACGATGAGAATATAATGATTGTTTGACTAAAAAAATTAATATCAGTTAACTTCTTTTTTTTTTTTTTTTTATTTAAAAAAAAAAGAAGCATTTGAGTTCTTATGATATACTCAAATATTTCCTTTTCGGGCTGTTTTCAAATAGTCGGAAATAACTGTGTCAGAAAGCAGGAAACAAGTTGTGCTGTTTCTTTACAAGTGATTTTAATATTAATACTTCATCTAGTACCTAGATTTATTTTTTAATTTACCTTACTAGTAGTAATAGATTTTATTAAATAAAAAACTACTAGCGTAAAAAAAATAAAATGTTAGAGTTCGATAGGAAGATTTGTCATCATCTTAAAGTTTCTCATTATTTCTTTCCTCTATCTGCACTTCTATGGTGCATTGGGTACTGCATTGGTGCAACAATTACGTTGTATCTGGATAATTTATTAAATGAAAGCGAAATGATCAGAATAACACTTCAGCGTCAGTCCAGGAACAAAAGGTTAGGTATTTTAAATACTAAAAATATTTTTTGTTATTCGTATTTCAAAATATTAAAGCCACTAAGTCCAAATAAATAAATACCAGCATAGCTTAATTTGTATGCTTCGAAAAAGAATTCACTTGAAGGGTTGTTTTTATTCAAATTTAAAAAAAAATTACGCTTCATAGGGTTAATTTCATAACACCACTTATTATCAAATTCCACCGTCTAAAGACTCCAGCACTTAGGCCAGTGCACCAATCGTGCGACTTAGATATCTAATGATGACGTAGATGCCTATTGATGACGTAGGGAGTGACGTAGTGGGTAACTAGACGATCTATGGAATGAACTTGTCTGAAATTCTTGTTCAAAGTTTGTATGTATAAAAACTAGATACCAGCACTAACTAAAAGCACAGACATCAGTGTACAGTGCACCCCATGCCCCAGTGTAAAACTTCACATAAATGCAATTAATTAAATTTAATAATCTACAATTTGTGTTGCAGTATTTAGTACGGAATGGCTAATAATTTTATACAATCGTACCTGCATTAATTACAGGGTGTGCTTTCCTTAGTGAGGGGTTCTCCCAATGCAGTAGAGAAGAGAAAAGAGTAGTAAGTTCTCAGTCGGTAAGTTCACCAATTAGCCAAGTCTTGTTCTGATTGAATTGCAAAAAAAGAACACCCCTGTCCAAAGTTTCCGGACTGTTCGCAGACTTGATTGGTTTAAAAACTTAATTACATTACGCATCCGGCCCGGCTTAGCTTCCCTGGGAGAAGTCAGATTCTAAGGCTGAACTACTTTTGGTTTTTATCAAAATGGCTAAGAAAATTGGATACGTAAATCTTGTAAACCCTTCAACATTTTTTTAATGTAACTGTTCGGAAAACGATCTTCATTTTTATTCATAGATTCAAAAATTAATTGAAAAATGTGCGAAAATGATCAGATTTAATTTTTTTTACAAAAAATAGTCTGGAGGGAAAACGACGGTGAAACGTTAAAGTATATTTGATTTATATTTTTTATTGACTATTTAAAAATAGCCAGAAATACAAACTTCCGAGAAAATGGCAGTCACAAGCGAAAATAACAGTAATTTATATTTTTTTTATCATCTTTTTGAAATTGTTTTCGCACCTTATGTAACAGTTATTTCAAACTTAAAAATAGCTCGAAAATTGAAATATTTAGGTGCTCATACTATAGGAGTACAAATATTTATTTTTTACGAAGTATAAAGAAGTGTAATAATAAAAATATGCGAAGAAGTAAAAAACATTTTTTTAAATCGCCGCCTCCTACGTATAATATCGTAACCCACAAAATGGGGTTTTACAGGAGGAGCATTTGAAAATATTTTCGTTCACATGCATTGGTTGTAGATACGACGAAATACGCCCCAAAAAAGCCCTTATTATTGGCGTAATAATTTTTTTATTTTGGTAGAATTAAAGATATAGTTAAATACAGACAAAATCCACCAAAAACTCAAAATCGACGATTTGTGGGTTACGATATTATACGTAGGAGGCGTCGAAATTTGTAAACGTTACCTTTATTATTATCTAACAATTTTTTTTGCCATTTCGTTGCCTCGGGTTAGCGAGGATTTCCATCGGACCGATCGTTTTACGAATATTCTGAGAAAGTAATTATAAAAATGTCACGAGCGAAAATTCGTTACGACGAACGTGATTCCTCCCTCTACTCGCCTTCGTCGTTTAATAAATTTAACTCATTGTTAAAACAGTTTCCCTACCGCCAGAATTGCACCATTCCAGAAAAATAAAGATAAAAATAGCATTTCCGCTTTATTAAAAATTAGATTTGAAAGGAATTTCAACAAATACTGAGAAATGTGTTCATAATCCTTAGTCGAGAAAGCGGAGTGTTTAAAAAAAATGCAATCGTAACTTATTAGCTTGCTGGAAAAGTTGACAGTTATTTCGTACTATTTAAAAGCTGCTCTGTTATATCATAAAAATTCAAATATTTCTCCTTTGTCAAACAATAATAATCATGGTCTAAAAGTCTATCTTTCAATTATCTGACAATAATTTAATAAAACATAAATCTATAAACAATATTCTATTTTGGAAATTTATTTAAAAAAAAAAAACAATTAAAACACTTTAAATCTAATCTATCAATGAGATACCAAAATAATATAAAAATTCCAAAATTTCATACAAAACTTATATAAATAAGGGAATCATGTATTTTAATGAATTGCCCAATGAACTAAAAATTATTAATGTTTTTAAGAAAATTAAAATTTAGACCAAAAAAACACATTTATTTCAAACAACTATAATCACTATCTTTTGCTTACTTAATTGTTTATTTTGCACATCTAGTACCTAGAATTATTTTTTAATTTACCTTACAAAGATTACTACTTATATTTTACCTTATTGTACTACTTATATTAATACTTTATACTTATATTAGATTACTACTTATACTATGTATCTTTTGCGTAACCTCCCTCACCAAGCACAAGAGCTTGTCTTTTTTATTGGTGAGGTATAGCGTTATGATTATTTTGTTTAATTATTGTGTTATTAAGCTTTGTAAATTCGATAACATATTAAACAAAAAATAAATAAATAACAATCCTTGGACTCGAACAAAATACACGGTTACATTAATTCATGTAGTAGGTACATAAATATAAATTTTTAAAATTGTTCATTCAATATAATATGTGTGTTCAAGAAGTAATATTAAATTATTGTCTAAAATTTAAATCAATAGCAAACAAAATATACCAATGTAGGTGTGTGTGTAAGTAATACAAGTACCTTATCATGTATTTGCATGTCAGATACTTACTGGTATTTTTTGTAAACGGAATTCGTAATGTAAATTAAAAGCCTAATAAAATATTTACATTCTTCTCATAATCTTCTTTAAACCAACATTTTAAGAACAAAACATTTTTTTACGTGGGTAAAAATTAGGGGGATGTTTTATTAAACGCTTCTTTCTTTTGCCTTTATACAAATAGGCAATTACGCGACGGGGGCTTTAGAGTAAATATTCAGATGTTGACTGTTAATATTGGTTTAGGGGAGATTTTGATTTTATTTTTTGTACTGTGACACACAGAACAATGTGTATTAAAACAAAAAAGAAATGGTGCTCTTACTTGTCACGAACCAAACTCTAAGAAATAAAACTAAACAACTTTTATGAAACATGCCAGGAGCACATAACTCAAAGGGGGTGAATTTTTTGCAAATTGCAACTCGTTTCAGACAAAACTATGAATAAACCTTTCAAATCTATTTCACGTATTTTTGTATTAATTATTCAAGCTGGCTAGCCGAATGTCTGGCTTGCGATAATATCCCCTAGCGGACCACAGCCATACTTGCACTGTACTATAACGCGAATACCAGGAGAGCAGACGGTTCACATATTAGTTTTGCAACACCTCTTCGCTTTTATGATATCCTGATACTAGCCCGTATTTAATTTTGTTTTAATATAAGGTATACCAGTCTCAAAAGAAAAGAATGATATTTTTAAATTTAAAAAATGAAAAATTGTTCGCACAATTTTAGTATTTAAAAAAATGTAAGAGACTGATTCAATTTGCAGTTTGCAAAAAATACACGCTATGAAGTTTTTAACTTAGCACAAAACTGTGGTTCTCTATTTTTCTACCCAACGCGGGTTGGTAATATTCATCTGCCCTGAAAACTTTGCAAGGAGTGCGGAGTAACATATTTATGACTTTTGTGGCAAAAATATTAAAAATTTCACCACTACTATGTGGATTCTTTATTGTACTGGCTATTTTAATTTTCGTCGTATTTTTACGGCGAAATATGGTGTATTTTGGATTCAAATATGGAGTTAAGAAAACTTTTTGGGATTGTTGTTTGGAAGGTGGATACTTGAGAGTTATGACTAAACTTGTTTGTAGTTTTAAGTTTTTAGAAATCTTCATTTAAGACGGATAACATGGCGTTATTAATAATAGTGTTTCTTTTCTTTTGTATTCAATTAATTTTTATGGAAAAAAACACATAGTTTAGTAGAACAGTTGGAACGTTATATTCAAGGTTCTTATTTCAAATGGTATTTCGCCTAAGAAACATTAATTTACAAACGCAAATTTTAAATTTCTTGGTATACTAAATTAAATAGATAAATTTGATATTTGATTGAATTTTTTAAAATTTCATGGTTAAACAATTAATAATTTAAAAGAGGGCAATAATAAATATTAATCAATTAAATTTATTAATAATATCAATGAAGTACCTACTAACAATGCACCATAAAGTTTGCATGAAGGAATAACATTTGAAACGAACTCAAACTAAGCCGTAGTCGCGTAGTAAAAAGACGAACTGCCCTTAAATCTATATAATATTACAAAATTTACATCCCTCTTATTCATAATAATTGTTCAAGTATACGCAATGCGTATGTCTTCAGAAAGCTGTGCATGTTGGATTGTTTTTGATGTAAGAGTAATGAAACATTTTAATACAATATCAGTGCCTGAATTTAGGGGAGAGTCAAAGAATTATTGCGCTTTACATAATAATAGAAGTTATCGCACACTTGACTTCATCCTTTGTAATAAAATTCCCGCCTTGCTACGCGCAATATCAACATTTATTGTGATCCATGATCTATAGAATATGCAAACAATCTAACAGCGATGAAATTTGGAAATTTAAAAAAATAAATTGTACATACATATTTAAGATTGTTTTTACAAATGTTTCTTTTTGTATACTTCATCCCATTAGACCAAAGTTGTAAAGCGCCCTTGAGATGATATTTCATTAAAATGACGCTACATAAATCGGCTTAGTTGATTTATTATCATTAGAAAAAATTGAAATATATGTACTAGAAAATAAAAATCCAAATTAAATTATGACATAATATTTTTCCACATATTTAAGTATAACAAATTCTTTGGATCTAGAAAATGTTATTATGTTATTATGCTACTACTACTGTTAAACCTTATCTGCACCCAATGGTGCATAGGGCACTGCATCGGTACACCAAGTGCAGTGATTCTTGATCCTTTTATTACATGAAGGTAAGATGATCAGTCATACGCTTCAGTACCAGTCCAAGGTATCACACATGAAATATTAATATGAAAATTACACTAAATAAAAATATTTCACGTTGACCCCCTACGGGAATCGAACCCGCGATCTCATGCACGGTAGCCAAATACGCTACCACTATGCTACAAGGCGAACTTATATGTTATTATGACGTATTATTTATCAGGCATAGGTATGAATTTGTTATTATAAAAAATTGTAGCGGTCTCTTAATGCGTTTGCTCAAAAAAAATCATTTCTCTCTCTCTTCACAGTTTAAAATCGAAACTTCACCCAGGTAAATATTTTATCAATAAGGTTATATAATTAGCTATATTCTAAGGTTCTCAGCGTCCTGGGCGTCCATTGTTGACAATCCGTTGACAGTTTGTTTCAGAGCTACGGGACGTGGACCTGACTTGGGAGGATGCACGGGAACTGGCGTCCGATCGCTTGACAGTTCGTCGAATCCATATCCCGTAGGGAGCGGATATGGTATGATGATGATGATTATGAATTAAAATAGAACCAAATGATCTAAATGAAAAATTATACAATGTTTGTAAAATGTGTAATTTTAAAACTTTATTAGGTATATAAGAACGATTTTTGCTTCAACCCGTGTGATTTTGATGCCTATACAAATAATAATTCAATGTGTAATTATGGAGATCGTAAAAAAAAATTGTTGATAGTTTTTTTAATTTAATTTTGCAAATAATCGTAAATAAAAAAAATTGTGAGGTACATACCCGCAAGATATTTTTTAATAATGATTTTAAAATATCTAGGCTAGGGGTGCGTCTGTTAGGAATTGATAAAGACAGTGAAATCTCGCCCCTTTTGATAATATAAACCTCTTTCTTATTTCTCTGCTCCTTCATCCATAGATATTTATTTATCGTTAAACACTTCGATGCTTCCTTTGAATAATCTTTTGTAATTAAATTACACGCGGAACAATACAGTTCTCATTGTATACAGAACCTATATTACGTAACGTACCTTCATTGTACAGAGATGAAAGGAGGTATTATTATAATTATAGTCATCCGAGTGAAAAAAATAATTAATTATACGGTTGATGGATGCTTCTTGGAAAGGATTTATCTCGACAGAATGATTCTTGACAAGATTATAATATTAATGCGCGATATTAACTATTACGAAAATACTAATTAGTACGCTTAAATCAAAGTTCAATGGATTTTTATTGATGATTTTATGAAAGTTAAATGTTAAAATATTCCAGTAGTAGGTATTAGTCAATATTTCCGATCAAAATTGTTTCTAAGAAATGTATAAATATGAACATAGAACTTTTAATTAACTCTAAACGCCTTCCGTAATTTTTGTTATGGGTATGCCCGTATAATTATTATTACCGGTAGATTTGAGTGAAACAATAATGATAGATAATACCGTAGCAACTAATTAGTACTTTTGTTACATACATAAATACTCGTACTAAAATTGCTTGGCGTATTTTTTTCTCTAAAAACTCTAAGAAAAAAATACGGACCTTACAAATATACGGACGTTATGAAGTCAAATTGTTATAATTAAATTCCTGATATAGCAGGTAAGTTAATTACTTAATTAGTAAAATTGCTACACTGTGTTGTACATAGGTTGGAAGCATTGTAAAGTTCGTAATAGGTACAACCCTGAGATCGCCAAACTTCAACAAACCGCATTTTGAAATTTCGCCGAATATATAATTATTTTCGGCTAAACTGCATTGTTTTGTATTTGGATCACAATTTGTTTAGTGGAAGAAATAAAAACAATATTGTTCAACAGAGGCACTAGTTATCAGCAATGAGCACGTTGAATGTGCATCAGTATAATTTTTTTAAAGAACTTGGTAGTTATTCATTTTGATGAATAAAATGTGTCAAAAAATCATGATAATTTCACTTCCATAAATACTTTCTTTTTCATGAAAATAAACCGTGTTAATTATTTTACAATACTCAAGATATTTTAGCTGTAAATAATATGATTTTGTGAATCTGAAAAAAACGATTTCTTCAAAATATTATTTTTTGTGATGGTCACATATTTTTTTTGTAAAACTACGACCATAAATCAATAAGAATTAAATTTTTCATGTATTTAAAAAAAGTCACGCAGTTAAGGGTTTAGTAAAAGTTTGTCCAAAAAACTTTTGTCTCACAATTGGTTAGGAGGGTGATTATTTAATTTTTAATTAAGAAACACAGAATAACTAAAATACCTACAGAATTCCATAAACAAAGAAGTAGATTTAATAATTAGTAAGCCAGGAAGGTATGAAAAAACTTAGTAGATATTATTTAAGTCTTTGACAGATATTATTGTTTGCCCATCCACCCCAAAACTGCCCTCAGGGTTCTCATAACACCCATGGTGTACTTTTTTTCATATCCGGACTCCTTTCAGTGGTTATGTGCTTTTTTGGGTCACTTATATGACGACAAGAGAGCTTTATGTTGCCCGGAGCTTAAGACAACAGCAGCGGATAAATGTTTGCCGGAGTTAGGGGAGATCTTCTGAATGAATGAGTGCAGTATTTACACCCCTTTATTCATTGAAGTGAGAAATGTAGCGCTTCGTTCAACCCCCACATTTCAAAAGGTCAGAAAAAACGGATATAGACGCAAACAAACGAAGGTAAGTATAAAATACATCTTTTGTCTTAGGGCCAATGAAGTAAGTTACTATTATTAAGAAGATTAGTTTTATCTTATATTAGAGGGCTGAAATTTTCACAGCGATCTTAAGTCAGTTTAATCGCCTTAGAGAGAATCGTTTTTAAAAGCAGATTATTTATTAAGTGCAAAAATATTCTTAGGTTCTAGGTGCATTAACCTTTAATTAAAATCTAAGCGTCTGAGCAAATATGAATACCTCAGAATATTAATATAGCCAATTTCAAAGTAATTTAGAATGTGCAGAGCATTTCTTGTTATCAAAGGAAACATTTCAAGTGTGTCTAGTCATTTGAATACCTACAATTTTAATTCGTCTGTAAAATGGCTTTATATTTAAAGTTGCCGTCTATATTTCATACTGATTGAGTCGATGTTCTTACAAACTTAACATTAGGTTAGTTCGTTTCTTGTATCACACACTATCATTCCACATCCTCTCCCATGTGGAGCATGTGGATTCCACAAACTGCCAGTTGTGTTTTAAAATTAAACACGTGTTAAATTTTAAAATTTTAATGAAAAGCAACGTTGCACAATTGATCAATGATTAATAAATATGTTAATGCAACTATGTGAGGGATATTAAAAAATTACTGCCGTTCCCAAAACTTTTTTGCACGTCTTTTTTAGATCGGGGAAAAATTCAAACTGTGTATTTTTAGAAACTTCGAAATAATTGCACTTCAACCCAGTATATTAATAATAATAAAAAGTAAATTAACGAAGTCCCCGGTCATCGACTTCTTCAATTTTCCAGACTTATCCTTCAATCTTCATGAATGACATTTATTACGAGTTTTGAAAATTATTTACAAAACATTTCAGACGATCATCAATGCCATAAAATAAAAAAAAACATTACCGGGATAAAAGCTCCACTGAGCGAAATCTTTCTACCATTCCTGGAATATTCTGGATCTCTCATTACTTTCAAAATGCCCGCGGGAATAGTCGATTGAACGACATGGAAAAGCAATTATATTTCAAGATTATTTTGTGATAAATGTACAGATAGAGACAAAATATCGAGATATACTGTATATTATTATCCATATTGTATATTTAGTATATTGCTAAATAAGGTATTTGACGTTTTTTCTTCAAACGCTGTAAATTGTATTTTCTGATAAAAGGGTCCATTAATTATTTATTTATTTATTTAATTAATTTTTAATTTTGTTTACGGACTTAATCCATTTCAAACATAAAATTATTCTAACACATTTCACAGTACAATTAAAATGGTATCCTTTTTAGGACAAAAAATTATGCTCAAAATTAATTGAATTCTTAATATTTTGATCGAAGTTTAAAAAAAAAGTAAGAAAATTAATGATCCAGTTTATTTTATCGAAGATAAAAAAATAGCATGATCCCAAACTTTATTGATCCAAAAATAGCAGATTATTTTATTTTTATGATTAAATTTTTTTATCTACATGAACATTTTCAAAGAGTTAAAATAAAATTATCCTTACTAGGATGGTCGGTTCAGAGAAAAACTGTGTTTTTTTTTTTTTTATGGTATTAAAAAAAAATTTAGAGCACTTATAACTCAAACTATAAAATAACTGATTTTCTACACTAAAATACAAGTTATTCAGAAAACACTTTTGATTTACATTACAGCATCAGATTAATTAGTTGTATATTTAGATAACGGTTTTAATTACGCACAAAGTAAGAATCAGTTATGAAAGTCCTAATATTTAATTGAATTAAATTTTTAGAGTACCTAAGTAGATTTTTTAAATGACCCATAAGTTATGCATCATCTTGCTTTTTTTGTACATAAACAGGCACATGAAATAGAACGTAATCATATGACGAGTTTGTATGACAATACTTATGTCTCATCGACTGAACTCCTTCTTCCTTTGGAAAAAGGAAGACGAATGATGAACTTCCTGACATTTAATAATGGTTTCTCGGTTTCCGGTAACTGAACAAATATAAGTTTATTGAAATCTAAGGTTCGTGAGTTGTCTGTTTTCCACCATAAATAAAAGATACATGCACTGTTTCTCATTGCAAAAAGTTAATTAATACAAAAGTACAGGTATAAATTTGTATCTTTTCTGGTCTGCGATGAAGCGAATTTTTTGCTGTAAGATATTTTATTTAGTTCTTGAGAGTATAATAACCTATCACAGAAATACATTCTTTTATCTATGTATTTATTATAATATGTAAACAGTGTTTAAAAATTAATTAATTGTAGTAACCACATTTTATCTTATCATGAATTTACTTAGTTTTTACTCAGAAACGAACCGCTGTTTTCATTTTTAATCTAGCCAATTTTCCTCGTATCATTAAAAAAATGCACAAGGAGAACATAAGCGATACGGTATAACAAAAGCCACAGTCCCATAAAAGCCGTTTTGTTATTATACTGTCTCGCTCAGGACGCATGCATTAGTACCGTCTGCCCGTCGTCTGGCGCTATCGGCCTACCGTGCCACGGTTCCGGTCGATAATTTCACAGCGGAACTACCTAAAGGGGAATCCTCAACCTCCTATTCACTTCTGCTGCCCTGGTACAGGGGAACACTTCCGGGTGTACTCGGTCCTGCCTCGGACGGCCGAATTAGGGTGACCGCTGTGAAATTAATAGGGTTTCCGTAACCCGAACAGATTTTTCAGTGGAAATGATTAAAATTTGAAAACTAACTGAAACAGCACTAATGAAATCTCAGTCTACTACGGTGGATAATTTAAAAAAAACTGAGAGAGATTTCTATTTCTGAATTTAATAATACATGATTAGTCAGGAAAATTTACTACGAGATATTTTTTCAAGAAGATATCGAGATCTTCTTTATGTGAACGTTTTTTTTCTAACATGAAATTATTTAGAATCGTGCAATATATATATATCCAGCAATTATCAAACCCGACGCCGACGATGAAGATTTAAACTTTAAATAATAAACAGCAAGTGAGTCACAAAATAAAATAAACAAATCAGAAGTCCAAATTAACTAGATAAAGTTTTCACTATTTAGTTCTTTGATTGATGCGTTGATTCTAAACATTTTTTTAAAGAGAATATAAAATAAAAGACACATTTGCATAACAGTGCAAATAATGCGGTTATCCTTCCAAAACCATTATCCTTGTTATTCGCTCATACTGCATGGAACACATTGTACCAGTTATTAAATATTTACATAGTATCTACTCATCTTCTCTGTAGGCAGATAATTTTAATGTTGGTACCGAAGCAGTGGTTAGCTAAAATGATAGTTGCGACTCTCGCTGCGTTTGGTAATGTAATTTGAGGTTGGGACTTTACATATTTGTGTTTGATTCATGTTTTTCATTAATATTATAGTGCTTAAACTCTCCACACTTCTCATAAACATAATTCGTGTAATAATGAAGCACGTTTATGGCTTCATCGCAGGTGGGAAAGTATTTAATATACAAGTTATTATTTTAGATCGTATACAAAGTAATTAAAATTATTCATGTGGAACCTACGTACACAAAGATCTAGGTTATGGGTGAAGCGTGGGTATGAACATTTTCGGATTATTATTTATCATCACAATTTCACCAGGTAGGCACAAAAACTTAGTACCGATTATCTTTCTTTGCCAATGCATCGTTAAGTGCAGATGAGAGATAAGAGGAGGTTGTACTTTAGAAATAGTAATATAACCTCTTTATACTTTGTATTTGATCAATCAAAAAAAAAAAAAAAAATCGTCGTCTATTGGTAGAAAAGTAAATATGCGAACTAATCTCAAATTTCCAACAGACTCGCAGAACGTGACATTTCTATAAACCAATAATAGAACAGGTGAAAATCGTCGACTACTATTTAAAGAGAAAAGTTCAGAAACCTGTGAAAACCGCATATTGGTACTGACTTGTATTTTTTATTACTCAGTGAAGATTCGCTTTACGGTGGTCCCCGACATTCGACTTCATTTAAACATGTAAAATAAAAGACAATTATCCCTAATACATTCATAAATACATAGCTAATATATTGTTACTATAGGTTGGTAAATCCACAGGTGTATTATAATATAAGAAATCTACTTTGACTTATCAGTATTGTAAATATTTCAAAGAACTTATTTGTACATCAATAAAAAAAGTAAAATTAAAAATAAATTATAATATACGTTTACAAGCGATTAATAATTACTACTAATCTCGTTGAAGTATTTTTATAAAACCTGCTGAGCTGTCGCATTCGGGGTAGCTCTAATTTTGTCAATTTTGTATTTAATTTTCTTTTGAAGTGAATGAATGATATAAAATTATTATTTGAAATATTTGAACAGGACTATCGCGTTTTTTTTCTTAAAAATAAATCATATAAAATCCATCGTTTAAATTTCAATCATGGTAGGTACTCAACTATCGCAGTCAGACGGTCCAATCTCGCCGTAAGGGTATATATGTGTGCTCGTACATACAACAAAGAACTATTTGCATAGGACTAAATAATAAAACTGAACTCAGTGTCACATACAAGCCTTTTTAGGGCCCATTCTGACTGGCAGCTTGTCGATTTCAAGTCACAAACACGCTCTTGAATTATTCAGAATATTCGTGAAAATCACTTTTTTTAGAGCCAACTAAATCAAAGCGCATAGTCTAGTTTGTTTTAGAATTTTATTGAAAAAGAATTCAATTTTCTAATAAAACATTAGAAATACGTTTATTTACCCATAATAATATTATTATAAAAAAAAAAAGTGCTTTAAAAATTAGGTTCTCAACTGGTTCTAAATTAAATATGTACAATTTCGATAACTGACTCCAAAATCCATTAACAATATTAAATGACAGTAATCGATTAATCGTACATTCGTAGATTAGTGATTTAGAGTACTAACTAACTAACCATCCTGCTATTTTCCCGAAGGGTTACACAGAGAGGAACGCCATACTACTCAATTCTTTGGCACAATTTCTTTACTTTGCTTCTACATTCATAACCTTCTTATGCATTCACGCCGATTATTATGACTTTTCACTTTGTTTTTTCTTAAATGGAGTTTTTATAAAACATGTCAAGTGGAATTTTTGTGGACATTTAAATAAGTTCGCTGGAAGATGGTGGTTGAAGACAGCTAGAATCGGGAGGAGTGGAGGCGCTAGGAGGAAGCCTATGTCAACAGTGGACTATCAAGGGCTGATACGACGGTTAATATTTTCTTTAAAATTCTTCTGAAAGCCTTAATGAGCAAAAGAAAAAATATTGGAAATAATCATTAAAATTTCGTTCTGCTTGTACTAAGATTATTAAAAACCTTAGAAAAACTGTCGGATAATTAAATAAATTTCGAACTTCTTTGAATTTAGCGAAAAAGGGTAGGTACTTGAACTGTAAAGTTATCAGTTGAAAGTTAAGTTAATTAATAAGCAAGGCTTTTTAATTAAAACTAGAATCAAGCCCCGAGGTATTAAAGAAAATCAAAAGCAGCTTTCGTTTTTACTCATGAAGCCATATTCTGTATTAATATCTACTAAATAATGTCTGTAGTCTGTATTCAAAATGTTCATGTAGACTAAAAGATTTCACTTCAAAGGAATATTATCGCAAACTATGTAACAAATAAAACCCTTTCTATCAGTTTCAGATGTTGCGAAACTTGAAAAGGTTGCTCTTAAAAATAATAAAAAAATATAATTAAATAAATTTATTAAACACAGATCAGCCAAAAAAGCGAATTTCGTTAAAACCGTCCGTATTATGCGTGGGAGCAGTTTATTTTGAATTTTTTACACACAACTTAAATCTTTTTTTGTAGAGTTTTGAATTTTTTTTAAAAATGATTTTTCTTCAAATTAGCACATTATCGTTATATATCTTTGGTAGTTAATTGTCTAAAATAATGAGCGTCATTAAAAAAAAAATATTTTTACTCAATTTATTATAAAAATTTACTCAACCGGTGCGCGACGTAGATTCTGATCCGATTTTTCGGACTTTATGCACCAATAGGTTAGTTTAATTTTGATGTTTGTATCTTGTTTTATATTGTCTGAAAATGTAAATTTTTACTAAAACATTCAAAAATTATTATTACCACTATACCAAGACGAAAATAATTTTTCAAAAATTGTTGGAATTTTTTTTTCTTAAATTCTATTTATAGGCATTCAGCTACGAAAGTTATCAATAATTTGTTCTTCAGTAAAATATTGCAATTTAATATATTATTCATATTATTATTAAAATATAATGCATACAAAACACTTTTTTATAATGATCCTGACGAATATCGAAGTTCGGACCTTATTCGTCAATACTTTACTAGTGTTACGAAAATGTTTATCTTAGCATTCAAAATGCCTACGACATGCGACCTGTAACTTACTGGTATAAATAATATATACAATTACAGTCTTCTTACTATTTTACCTAAGTTCAACTAATTGATTTTATATAATAATAATGAGCTCGTAGCTAATTTACAATAAACAATCGTGTTTTCGAAAACTATAAAATTAACTTTTCATTTACGAAATTTTGTAAATGCGTTGCACAACCATAACCACAGCCACAGCTATCTGAATATATTAGTAACTGAATAGAAAACTGTGTAAGTTTATTAATATCCATTCTCTATTTCATTTAGCTAATGAACTAGAGCTAGCATTTAACTTCGTGTAAAAGTAACATTAAATTTAATATGCATGCAACGTTACCTGAGAAATGAAAAATTTTGTAAGTTAAAGTTTAGCCAATTAGTATAGAAACTTAAGCAATCGGCTGGTCGGGGTAAAATATAGAAAATGAGGTTTTATGCAATATGCAAAGGATACGTATGGATTAAAATCGCTTGCAATCGGAGTTCAAATTTAGTATCAATAAAAGCAAATGAGGCGTGAAAATGGTTTGGAAGATGAACTAAGTAGAGATGCTATTTTATGAATATTCTAATCAATTTCAGGATTTTTTAAGTAGCAAAAAAAAAACATTCAACCCCGTGATCGGCTTACAGCTTTACAAATTACATATTAATGTAAGCTATAATATTTGTATTTATCAATTAAACCAACGATGTTTCAAAACACGACTAGAAGACAATCTCATTCATACATTTATAAATGATTATATCTATACAGATTTTGCCTTATTTTTTGCTAAAATATTTTGTTAATACATTGTTGTGAATGAGGGATTCCTCAAAAGATTATTGTTAATAAAACGACTTTTTATTTAGAAAGCTGTATTTTCCAGTCCAACGCTGTGAGTTTTTATTTGAAAAATATAAATTAAGGCAAAACACACCCTTACGATTGGGTAGAATTTTTTTTCATAGATTCATGAGATTTCAGTTTTCAGATATTACATGTACAACATTACTAAATCACGCTGACAATATGTAACAAGAATGTCGAAACATAAAATATGTGTACCAGGATTGCGTAAACATTTTTCTAACGGAAAATAAAGAACATTTATCAAAAGTGTGGATTTATTTACATGATTACCAAACCGCTGTGAAAGAGTTGTTCATACGGCATTTACGTTTGAAATATTATGCTCAGTCGGAGCTTTATGAAGCGAAGAAGGATGAATGATAATATTTTTTCTCTTTGACCTTTCATTCGTCTCAGCCACTCACCCTTTCTACTAACATATCTTGCCTTTTCGTATTATTCACGCTTTCCCGGATCGAGTCGTCTTCCTTTAATATTTTCGGATGTTATTTTCATATCAACGTTTTAACCATGTACCTAACAAAAACATTAAAAATATGAAATACATACGAAAAAGAATAATTGGTTTTTAATATCAAGATTCACTGCTCTTAAAAAGTGTACTAATGCAGAACCATGTAAATACATCATTATGTGAAGATAAGGAAAAATAAGGAAGTGAATGTTCCTTGAAATATCGTGAAAAAACGTATATATACGAATATGTGCAAATGTGGATAAGGTACATTTTTTTAATGATCTTAGCGTTATTTCTTTTAAATTGAATGCAATTCACGGTAATGTAATTTTTTTTTTGTATTTAAAATATAACCATGTAAATATATTGTAAAAAGCATAATAAAAAATAAAGAGAATGAGAAGTGCGTGCATGAGAAGATGTATGAATTTAGAGGAAGCAAGAGAAGCATGCCAGGACAGAGTGGTGTGGCTTCTCTGCCTAACCCTTCGGAGAAATGGCGTGATGGTTGCACTGCATTGGTACACTAAATGCAGCGTTTCTTGATAATTTTATTACATGAAGGTAGGATAATCAGTCTTACCCTTCAGTACCAGCCCAAGGTATCACACATGAAATATTAATATGAAAATCACGGGAATTGAACCCGCGACCTCATGCACAGTGCACAGTAGCCAAATGCGCTACCACTATGCTACGAGGCAGATGGATAGTTTAAAAAAAAAGTAAAATAAAAGAGCTTTGTCTCTGCTTACATCTTGGAAATATAAATTTGTACGTTCTAAGTACAAACTTATAGCGGTACTTTTAACCAGTATTTTTTAAAGATAGCCTCGTTAGGAGGCGTATGGCGCCCAAACCAAAGCAGGTTGCGGTTTAGCCAAAGGTCAACGTATCATACACCTCCTCCCAACTCCTGATACCTTGGTGAAGATTTACATCTCGCAGCCAAGAACCCACCCCCTTCACCCCTGAGGGGGTAGTTACCGCTTATGAGGGTTGTTTTGTCATTGGCATAAATACTTGTTTACCGCTGATAGACTTTACCCGAGATATAATAAATTACCTCAATAAATTAGGTAGTGAACAAGTCATTAATTTAACGCCAATCATTATAATTCTATCAACTCTGCCAGCTGATTTTATAATTTTATTCCATATTAAATGAAGAAAAAATGAAACAAATCAGATTTTCAAATTTTTGTGTATATACCTATTTATACCATTATAAATGAGTTGAATGTTATGTTTTAAAAAGCCTTATTCAACATAATAATCTTACACATGACAAATAATCGATTATAAAGAAAAAAAATGCATATTAGTTACATCCCTTCATTAAAAATATAATAATTTTATACCATGAACACAATTCATTACACAACTTTAAAATCTACTTGAGTAACATATTTTCAGTAAAAACTCTTTATATTTCTCGAGCCATAATAATTGTACATCGTGTTCAAGGTAACTACAAAACGATTAGGCATAATGTAATCACTTTATCTTATTGTATATAAAGGGACGGCCCTCTACGGTACTAAAGTGTCCCCATAAAGGCTTCGTTTTGCGGCTCCCAACAGATCTGAGATGAGGTCTTAGGGCGTCTTATAAGACCGCGAACGTAATGGCGTGGTCAGTACATTTGGCCGTTGGTCATTCATTTAGCTAAGTGTTTTCCTTCCCTTTACTTGAGGTAAAGGGGGAATAAGAAGATGGAGAGGATCTTAAATCTCCTCGATTACTTCCCTGGTATTAAGTGAGCTTCTAAGCTTAATAATTGGAACCTTTGTCCTGTGGTTTTAGGGGATTAACTGACCGGAACAAGACATCTAGATTAATGAGAACATGGCTTATATAACGCTCTACCCAAGGCAGACGTAGGATAATAAGGTAAGAATTTTTGTGTTTAGATATAAACCATCTCAGCTATATTTTCGGTAGTTTTTACCAATTTCAATATTTAACCATGAAAAAATGACAAAATATAATACAAATGAATTTTTCTCACTAATGAGCACTAACAAAAAAAAAACGAAGTGAAAAAGAAACAGTTTGATGGGGAAACTAAAATTGTGTAAGTGAATTAAAATCAGCCAAGTTTCCAGGTCATAAGCCCCTGTAAACGCACATTCGATTCCCGAAATTCTCTGTGTCTGTATGAGCACAATATCAATCAATACGTCGTCTGATTAAATAAAAATTTTCCATATTTGCTTGCCATATAGAGTACATGAACCAGTGTTAAGTATATGATTTACCAAGTTTTCTACCAAATTGAAAGCTATCGGAGGCCAATAACTTTCGTCGGCATCAGTCCACGTCGTCACTGGTTCTGACGAAAACTGATGACTAAATTAATGCAGTAAGGACGACCGGAACAGCACGGAACCAGTTTATCAATAGTTATTCAGATTGCTTGGTTTGAAAACCGTTATGAATAATGAAGTATATTTTTACAAATACAACGATATATACGTTGTCTCACTGTTTGTTCCGTAACTCCAAAATAATGCTAATTAAGCCTCGTGATTTTTGATTGCACGGAAATAGGCTGCATCAAAAGGACCCCTTCCCGATTGCATGAATACATCCTTGAAAACGGATCTTATAAATATTTAAAGTATATTTTCTGACAAATCCAACGATATATAAAACACAATGATCAAAAATGTTAGATTTTCATTTATAAGTTGTTTTATTTCTTAAAAAATCACGAAAATTTACGAATAATGATTTTTAACTCGGGGGGTAGCGACATTCCAATAATGACGTCATTGGACCCGTCCACCGCGAAAGGCGCGAAATTTTCATTCCGTAGTTAGGTCCTATATTGCTGTTACGTACGTCACACCGAACACGATTGCGCGCCAGATGGAGGATTTTTTTTAAATTATTTTTTTTTGAAAAAAGCGCTACATTTCTTATAAAAACCGCGCTAGATAGTTAATATGACATCGTAAAAATAAATAAAAAAATCCAAAAAGATAATGTAATTTTTAAAATGAACAAATTTAGAATTGAAAATAAAATATTAAAAATACTGTAACGTGGAGGATGAGAACTTAATTATCTTCATTCTTCCTGGTCCAAAGCCACTATGATTGGAGAATTAAGAGGGGACCCCTTTAGCTCCTTTATTTGTCTAATACACCCTAGAACTTCCGGTATAATAACGGATCTAACAACCATGCTTAAGTACCTGCATGACAAGAGTATATAGGTTATCATGTAATAACTTCTACAGAAGAGTACACTGAGTTTGCAAGCTTATATTTGCATTCAGTTGGTCCCAGCATACTTAGTTTCGTTGGATTTTCAGTAGGAAAAGTTGTTTTCTGTCGCCTTAGATAGAGTACTAGAGTGAAGGGTAAAAGGGCGTGCATTTACCGAATAAGATGTTCATCACGATATTGTCAGTGGCATTTTATCGACATTCCAATATTATGCTATCTTACATTTGGATTTGTTTCTATTACAACCACGAAGCGCAGTCCAGAAATTTGAAGTGAAAAATGAAAGAATTCAGCAGCACTTAGCTAAATTTTACCCTTATTTGCCAACGTAAATAATCAAGAACACATGTTATTTTTTAGAATTTTCAATATTAGGAATTTCATCTTAAAATTATTTTTTTTTATTGAAAGAAATAAATTTTACAGTAGTACCTTATCCCTCGGATTTATATCACAAAATTTTGTCGTAAGGGTCTACAGTACATAAAAATAAAAATCAAAACAAAAACTAAAACAAAAATAGAAAAACTGTTAAAAATAAATAAAATTAACAAATTAAGTTTCTGTTTTAAAAAAATATATGAAATATTAGTGTCATTTTCACCTTAATAACCACATACATACATATATGCACGTGCATACATGCATACATACATACATTCTAACATTCTTTATTTTTTTTTATGGATATATAACAATTAAGCACAAATCAATAATTAACCAGCCTGAATTTATAAAAACCTCGAACACTGATTGGAGTAGTTACTACTTTTATTAAAAGCCATCATTTTTTAATTCAGTTCTGTTGAATAAAGCGGCATATTAAACTAACGGTAGCAAAAAAATAATAATGTTCCGATTTTTAGGAAGCCATAGTAAAATAAAGTGAAATCATGAAATTGGTATATTGAAACAAGTTTCAATTACTGGTAATACCAGATATAATAATTTACTTGATTAAAATTTAAATTAATAATTGGTCATGGGTTCAAAGGTGTCCAAGGAATTAATTAAATCTGGCTATTTTATGGATTGACGTGTAACTAATTACAGTTAGTGTTTTTTTTTTAATGTTTTAAAGTTTCTACAGGTCTTGTTATATGAAATTTTTATAGCTAATTTATGTGCGTATTTAAGATTTTTATCTGCACAAAATGCCATAACTTCGTAATGATTCTTAAGAAAAAATACTTTTACAGAAATACTATGTTTATCATTTATTTATTATGGAAGTTAGAACGTAGAAACTGTTTTAAGTGAAGCACATTAAGCTAAGTCTAATCTCATTTACAAGCACACCACGCGAAGACAATAAAAACAGCCTTCATAATAATAATTACATTTTTGTTCTTCTCAGGAGCCCAGGACGTGTGTAGAGCAGACATGGGCCATAAGATTCGGGAAATATTCTAGTCGAGAATAATGAGATAATATAATGTGCATCTGTGAAAAGATTAGTCTGAATGCGTCTGGCTTCCGACATTATAGTGGGTAAGAGCGCTCGTGGGTGGTGGATGCTGGCTTTAATGTATCATCTAACGAAGTCTGAAAGTTTTGTTATGCCCCAAAGTGGAGAATTTTTAAAAAATTTTACACTTTTTATATATATGCACTTTGTGATGGACTGTTTTGTATACAGAAATCGGTTCAATATCTCATATTGTGATAAAAAGTAGTATAAAAAGGTAAAAAGCATAAAAGTATTAAAATTATGATATTATTATAATGTTTAGTTGTATATGAATGTACAAAAGTAATATTTCACAGTTTAACACATGTCACACTCACTTTTTATACGAAAAAATATATAATGCATTGTTTATCAAGAGAAAAATACCAAAATATTATTAACAACAACGTTTTGAACGTATACAAATACTTGTAGACAAATTACTGGATTATACCCATGCTGGGCTGATATCAGATATTATTGATATCCCAACAGAGACAGAGAAACTCTGGAAACGAATGTGGGTTATCTAGCGTTTACAGGGCTTATGACCTGTCATTGGCTGGGTTAAGTGGCCAGATTGCCAAAAAAATTCTTAGCTATCTTCTCAACAGATGTCACTAGATAGAACAATATTAAAAATCTGTCGAAAAAACCAACTCAAATGTGGATACTTCTGTACAAACTCAACATATATAGAAGTTCAAAAAATTTCTCATATATGGTTTTCAAATGATAGGTGGAATAAGGAATGTTGTAATTCTGTGTAATTCTGTGTTCAAGTGGCCACTTAACCCAGCCAATGACAGGTCATAAGCCCTGTAAACGCCTAGAAAGTCCACATTCGTTTCCAGAGTTTCTCTGTCTCTGTTGAAATGTCAATAATATCTGACCAAAATATTAGTTTTATTAATACTTACTAAATTAAGAGTATTCGAGTCTTACTACACGAAAAACTTTTCGTAATCGTATTGGATATTTATTGTCTTATTGTTATTTCACCATAATAACGCACCACTCAAAGTGAACACGTTTTATGAAGGCAATCGGTGTGAAGACAAAGAAAACTTATATTTTTATATTCGACCCAAATAAAGTACACAAAACCGCCATTTCTTTCCACACAAGTGCGAACAAAGTACACATAACGTCATATGAAAATACTTCCACGACGTATCGAGACAATTTGGTAGGAAAATATGGCAGTTCTCGTGCCGTAAACAATGTCCGTTGGTAGTTCGCAAATGTCGGTCCGCAAAATGGCCACTTTGTGTGAGTACACCCATTTCCCGCCAATATTCGTTCGGCACCGGTTTACTGCTGCCCGTGCCACCCCTGTGACGCTTGTTTATGCTGCAAACTGCGAGAGAAAATACTACAAAACTTTATTATTTATTATGGGAAATGTATCAACTGTCGGACTATGTAAACACAATACAGCAGGTATACAATAATTCAGGAAGGTACTAAAAAAAAATTATGAATTCATAATTATAACTAAACGAAAATAACCAACATACTTATCAGAGTACTTAACTGTGGATGCTTTTTTTTTTAAATATCATAAAAAATATACAGATAAAAAAAAAGTAAAACAAATAATTTAATAAGTCTGTACAGACTAAATTTAACCTGTACAGGTTAAATTTTTCAAGACATGTACTTACTTTACTTAACAAAACGAAATAAGGTACACATTGTGTAGATTAATAAAAAACACGAAAATATATTTTTGGAAACTGAAAGTGAATTGAAACTTTTTGGAAGGTGAACTTATTTTAAGTACTTACCTTATTTATACAATTCATTTTGTAAGATACATAATTAAAATTGTCAAGCAATTATATGAACACTGATTTGTGTAGATATTTTCTTTGCTTACGAAAAATACAAGATTATTTTGAGTGGATGGTGGACCAGTGGTAGCGTTGGGGTCTCTTGAGTCCAGAGATCGTCCGACGCGTCACGTCGGTTCCAATCCCCACTTCGACACAACTCGACACCTTTTTTCAAGGACATGCCGCTTAGGCTTTACTGGAAATAGTATAACAAAATTGAGATATGTGCAAATATCATAAGATTGCGTTGATTTTTTTTTATATAAAAAATATATGTGTACTTGCATCACAAAAAATGTACAATATCGTTTTCTTAGTTATTATGCAAAATCCTTTTTTCAGTTCAAAAAACATGAAATGAGTTGCATTTCGAGTTGCATTCATCTCCAGAGACAGAATTGTGAATAAATATCAATTTTCTGGGTTCAAGTTGTATTTTGCAGGGGGATTCACGTATCCATTTGGAAGAAGTGTTAGGAATAATGAGTTCTCTTGTGTAAACAGGATTGATGATCCGTGAATTATTTCAGAGAATATATTTTATCACGCTCGTTGAGTTTTTATACTCTACAAATATTTTTATCCCGTCGATGAATTCGGCGATAAAACTTCTCTAAAGGAAGGGTTAGGAATTTATCGTAGGTAGGGAGATGATTGGTGGGTGTATTAAATTGTTTACCTAAAAAATACAAAATAAAAATTAAAAAAAAAAAAAGATTTTTCACGGTAAAAAGTTGCGACATTGACACTGACTATCCAATCGGCCAATAAATTCCGTGTAGCGCCAAGGGCAATGGAGCGAAGCATGCTCGGCATCAGTTTAAGAGACCATGTCACTAACGAGGAGATAAGAAGACGGACTAGAGTCATAGACGTCATAAAAGCTATCTCCCATCTGAAGTGGACGTGAGCTGGACATGAGGCACGCCAGAATGAGGACCGATGCACGAAGCGCCTGCTGAACTGGAGACCTAGAGCTGCAAGGAGACCTGTAGGAAGACCACCAAGAAGATGGACAGATTACATAAAGAGTACTACAGGATCCAGATGGCAGCTCGAGGCCCAGGACAGAAAGCAGTGGACCAATATGGGGGAGACCTATGTCCAGCAGTGGACGAACAATGGCTGATGAAGAAGAAAAAGAAGAAGAAAAAGTTGCATTCAAGACGAGAGTGAGTATTGCAAATACTGCACAATCAACTTCTTGTAGTTACTACTTATATAGATAATATTATAAAGTATCTATATTATTACGTACTTCGTTACTATTTCTATTATTATGAGTATATAAAAAAAAACCATTGTTCGCCGAGTCAAAACTATTACAACAAAAAGTGTATAAAGCAAATTAAATGACAGATCCCGCTCAAACTTTGCGTGCTAATACCAACATGCAGTAAAAAAATTTAAAAATCGCCGAGAACCAAATGTATATAAAAAAAAACCATTGTAAATTTACATGAACGTGTAGTTTAAAGCAAATTAAATGACAGATCCCGATACTTTGCGTGCTAAATAGTACTTCACCGTAGTTTAAAAAAAATTTGGAACCCTGTTTCAAATAAACTAGATATATTTATATAACTATACCATTATTCAGAACGATTTTAATTAATATAATAATCTGCCATTAATAAAAATCAATTATAACTATGTGCGAGTAGGTTTGAACATAAAGTAAATTTAAAACTTTGCAAACAAAAACATATACCAATTTTTATTTCGAGCATTTTTACGATTGAGAGACTCATATTTTTTCTCCCAACGATAAATAAAAGTTTCACCACCTAAAAATGCATAGAGACCAAAAGATTAAGCACACATCCATTCCAAACGTCAATTTAGTTACCTGACTCAACCATATTGTCGCAACATTACGGTAAAAATATTGTTGTGAAAAATGAAAAGTCCTTCATCACGGCCAACAAAAAGAAAACGAACGTGTTAGTAAACAGTCTACGTGATACTTTTTAACCGCGAATTTATTTTGTCCCGAGTCAAAGGAGCACCCCCTATTATTTATACACGAAACATGGCAACCCTTAGCGCCATTATTATAGTTATATTCTCATAAAGAGTGGCAACCCCACCGCTTGTTGTAACTTTTTATGAGCCTTCATCGTCTAAAATAACACCGTCTTACCAGGATCTCATGCGAGCCGAGGAGGCGAATTTTTTCTTTGTCGCGTAACAAAAGTCATCTGCTGGGTAATCGCACGAAATGAGTCAGATTCTGGACGTGACCCGTGTGTCTTCTAACTGTTATGTTCTCCCATTAGTGGGCAACTTTGTCGCTTATTTCTTAAATATTAGGGATTGGCGAGTTGAGCAGAGTTGTTATGAAACGGCTAAGGATACCTGAGGTCCTAAATATACACGTAATTTATTAGGTACTAAACAATGATTTTAATTTGTAATATGGATTACTGCCCTGTTTGTTACTTGTATAGTTGCATAGTTGCATATTTTTACAGATTTAAATCCCATGTAAAATGCATGTTAGTCTAACGCGCTAACCATTACATAATGAGGAGGAAAATTATTGTAAGGTGCCATAATTCAATATCTAACTACATCAATCAGATGCCGATATGTATTAAGGAGGTACTAAAACCCTCCATTACTACCTAAAGGTAACTCAAAGTTAAAGTTAAATAAAAATAAAAACTCAAAGTCGTTAGAGAAATAATGTCGTTAGGGAATGTTGCAAACGACACGTTCTTCTAAAGATTTATAAAGGCGAGGGAATAGAGAATAGACTGAATATTTTACTAGACGTTAAAAATAATTAATTGTTTATTGCACGGCGTTTTCTCTTGTTTTGTGAAATAAAACTTCTTTTAGCACTTTGTTTTAACATCCCTGCAGTTGAAAGGAAAATATGGAATAGGAAAAAATGAAATAGGTTTCCAACGAAATGATTTATAAATAATTTACATTTAGTTTCATAAATGAATCCTTATTCAACATAATTAAACCATTCCGAATTAATCTAAAAATCAAATTTACACCTTTCAAACAAAAATAGAAAAATATTGAGGTTTTTATGGCTCAATACAAAATTATACTTATATTTATTAGTCCGTTGAATAATAAACTACAAGGCGTTGATCTGATGGGAAAACACACAAGAACTGGCGGCCGATTGCTTCGATTAAAGGCAGTTTATGGAATTTGAAGCGGATACAGAACATAATGTTAATTTAAAATTAAGTTTACAACACGTGTTAACAACACTCGTATATTTTTGCTGCTGTTTTGTGATAATACACAGATATAATTCAATTTTGATCTAAGCAAGATGCATACATATCAAGATTTACCGAATTAAGCACAATCTTCAAATGGTAGTTAGTTTTAATTTTATTGTTTTACAATTACCGTGTAATGCCAGATATGGCTGTGTGGGTTGGTTTCCTCATTTGGTTAATTAGACTATTACTTTAGATTCGTGCGTAAATCTTATTTAACCCCTTTTACAAGAAGATACACGAGTCTCTACCCCTCAAACAATCCTTTATCACCGCATAGGGAAATGGTGTTAAATATATCAATCTTTTGCAAACATTCGGCTAAGCCTGAATAAAAACATGCAGTTAGAGCTAAGATTTATATGATGGAATTTGTACGTAATATGTATTTTCTAGTAAATTTTATGCATTTAAAAAAAATTCTTTTACTAAACCAACAGACATTACAGAATATAGTATTAAAACAATTTGGAACATTAGTTTGGATGACCAATAACGGGGTTTGAATTGTAACAGACATTCACAGGATCTTGTATCCCTCACTACAGAGAGCTGCTACGTATAATTAAAAATATCAATCAACCCTTATTGCCATGTATGTATGTGGAATGAAATTATTTATATAACACCGATGATATTATTTTGTATTTTCATTTCGTCTAGGTATAAGACGTACATAAGATGCCGTGGAGTATACACTAACTTTAGTGTGCAGTGAACTGTTTATTAGGCTAAATACATTCATTTTGTACTAAGTACTAAACTTTTCTCGTATAATAATAACCGCAAAGTTTCCCCGATCATTCCATCTCACAATAAGCGGTTTACCAGCAAACTTCTCCGCTGAAGAGTTGGCTCATCGTTAAGTAGGAATATTGGTCCAAGTAAGATGTTCGCAGCTTCACGCCTCGTGGGGGATCATTATCACTCCGCGCAGTTCATCACCGACTTATCCCCTTATCTCATCTGCCCCTCCCTCCCCCCCCCGGAGAGGGGATGGGGAGTGGGTGGGGATAGGGTGGGCGGCGAGAAGGTGATAAGCCCACGAGGATTTGGGCTCACTCATTTCTTGAACCAGAGCCTGCAGTGAAAGGGTTCAATTAGTAGTTTAATGTTGGCGCGAAATGGTAAATTTAGTTTTAATGGAATCTCAAAGCATAATTCAGTTTAAAATTACTAAAAAGAATATTTTAATTCCAAAAATTTATATTTTTAATAATAAACTATACATGGAGTAACAAAACTCGTAGTACAGCCTGAAAACTGGTGAATCTATCGTATTTGGAGTCGAATGTGTACTTTTTAATCTGAACTTGAATTTTTTTTCCTGTCATAAAAGATTTCACTAGTACCTACCTCAGATTAAGTAAAAGTGCACAAACTCTTGTTAAAAGGAGGTTTTCGATTTTGTTTTATTTACGAATACTTGTAGTTTGACTAAATAAATGATATTTGATAACATTTAACAAATCAACTTCGTACTTAATTTTCTCGAAAACTATGGATTAAATAAAATTTTGAAAATCTACAAAATCGACTACAAATATGACTTAGATTCACTGGTTTTCCGCTTTTACATCGAGTTTTGTTACACCGTGTATATCAATAGAGATAATGAGTTTAGAAGAAAATACGAACCTAGGCTCCAAATGACTGGATTATTACCTACTTGATGTATCTATTATAACATTCCCTATTCCGCCTAATATTCATAATTTCATATCCGCTGCCTATGTAGAGCATATTCTACAAGTTGCCTCCAAGGCAATCGATTGGCTACCAGCTCCCGCGCATCTTTCCAAGTAAGGCCAACGTTCCATATTTCTGACGTGAACTGTCAGTAGTGGTTAATAGAGATCTATCTAACAGCATTATAATAAAAAAGACTGATCGTCTTGGTTTCATCAAATAAATTGGCAATATTCACTGTACTTGGTGTACCAATGTAGATCCCTATGGAGCATTGGGTGCGGATAAGGGAAAATAGTTGTAGTAGCAGTATAGGCAACTATTTTATTACTGATTTAATTGTCCATGCGCTATTGTAGCTGCAAGACGACCTGGATTCTAGACTATCCGCTATCAGTAGAATTACCTATTATGTTATTAGTATCGCGTTATAAGTTAAATAGTTTATTTAACATCTCAACAGAGACGAGAAATTTGGAAGGGAATATGGATATCTAGGCGTTTACAGGGCTTATGACCTGTCATTGGCTGGGTTAAGTGGCCACTTGATATATTACAACATTCCCCATTTCACCTAGTATTTGACATCCATATCTGCCAATATACAGTAAAATGGCGCGACGCTTCACATGTGAACTCTCTGTCATCCATTGAGAAAATTGCTACAGTTTTTGTCTACAAGTATTTGGACACTTTCAAAATGTTGTTTATAAATAGTTTATAATTAATTTTGTACGTGAGTGAAGCTGAAATTCTAACCGTCCACGCGCTTTGTAGCTGCAAGACGAATTCGAGTTCAGTACATAAATAATCAAATTCAGTTGTTAAA
Source organism: Micrasema minimum (assembly GCA_022494985.1). NCBI lineage: Eukaryota > Metazoa > Arthropoda > Insecta > Trichoptera > Brachycentridae > Micrasema > Micrasema minimum. The sequence continues at coordinate 50,114 of JAGVSP010000368.1, forward strand.
TAATTGCTGTTCTCAGATCCTTTGTTCATAAGTTCGGGCTGGAATTAATTAAGAATATTAAATGTACAGCGCCCTTGAGGTGATTTCGCATAAAAATGGCGCCTATTAAATTATCTAATAAAAAAGATAGCATAAATAATCAATAATACGAGATTCTTCTGAAAATCCTTTTTATAAAGTGTCAGTCCGGTTTCATTTATGAACGTGGACTGAGGGGCTTCAGCCCACGTAGTGGAGCCTTTATTTATGCTCGTGTGTTCGGGTAAATAGACAACATCTAACGGATTCATTAGCAAGGACTGCAGAATTGATGTCTGGGCTCTTAGAGGAAAACTGCCGTGATTAACTTTAGCCTGCTGAGTGTGTTGATTAACATCTTCACCCCGTCCGCATCTCTTAGCAAGAGAAGCATCTGTTTTACTTAATACGTACCTTCAACCCACTGTAGCAAAACAAACAAAGTTATTATTATATATATATACGACGTAATACTTCATATACAACCATTTTTAATGCTATAGTGGTTGCTATGATTGTTTTGACTTTAATAAATACATCACTTTACTTTTTTATTTTCGCAAGTTACTTGTCGTCTTAGTGGTTATTTCTTTAAAACAAGTTTCATATCGCCATCCACCTTAAAACTATTGTTCTGATTTTGACATTGTTGGGAAATCGAATTTTATAATTGTTCACAATTTATACATTAACTAATTTCATAATACGCGGTAAGCGGTGGGCGGTATTAAAGGGAAAAATAGTATTTAAATTCTACGAAAAATAACTGAAGCAAAATTCGGTGTTCTCTAATTGTAGTAATTTTTTTTTAAAAAGCAATTTGCTTTTGTATTTGCAAATTTAAACAATTTAAAGTCGTTTAAAATAGCTAGACTGATAAGAGAATCTACCAGAAATCTTAAACAGCTGTGGGTGGAGGTGAGCTTCTTTCCCCTCAGTACCTATTAAGGAAGCCAAATTATTTTTGCATGGGTATTTCAATAACAATATTTTTTTTTAAATCAAAGTTTGATAGTGAATTGATTCCACAAACATTACACTACCCACACTAAAAAATACATTAAAGACACATCCAGCGACTTAATTCTCTTTTAAATACCATTTTCAATCCCTATTTCCCATCCCTTTCCCTTTCCTTCATAAAAAAAAAATGTATGTACACGTATAACGTATATATATTTAATTTTCTGTTTTTGTTATTGTTAAAAATCGTTCTGCGAATATCCGTAATTTGAGCTTTTTTTAATCGACATGATGTATACTTATTTGTTACAGTTCTCTTTTATGCACAATAAAAAATTATGCACCAGAATACAATACATTGTTTTCTACGTATTTTATAATGTAGACGATAGCTTTCATTAGTGATGCAAGGGTTAAAAAGAGCAGATAAAAATGGTTAAGTATTTTATTAAGTAAAATGAACGAAAACGGCTTTATTAATTTAAGTTTATTGTTATTGTAATGCTAAAAAACGAAGATAAAAATTGAAGAGTAAAAAAAAAGTACTAGAAAGATTTAGAAAACTAGCAAAAATTATAAATAACCCCAGGAATTTTTCCTTTATCCTCTAGTGGAATGTTAGAAAGGGGATTTTGGTCTTTTGGCTTTGTAAGAAGGGTTAGAAATAAGAATAAGATGTTCAGTGTTCAGAGTACCTACACCTGGAATTCAAATCTCTCCAATAAATCTCTTAAAGTGCCTTTGGATTCTAAAATATTCCAACCTCTGATTGGTTACTGCCAGCCACCCGTCTACCAAGGTTAATCCCGAATAAGAATATTTTGGATATTTTATAAAAATAATGTAAGTATTAAAAATTTACTTTTTATGGTACTCGTACATAAAAATATATAATTATTGTATTGCGATCTTTGAAGTGTCAAAAGAAGCATTGACTATTATTATATATTGTACCTATAATAAATATGTTCGTTAACGCGATAAATATTATAAAGTAATCGGTACATTTCCTTCGGTAGTATAACAATACAGAAAAGTCATTCAAAATCAATTATGGAATAGACAGATTGTAATTTAACCTAAAAGTTCAGTATACACACCCTTATTGACCTCTTAATGGAAACAGATAATCTCTGGAAACGAATGTGGATTATCTAGCAGTTTACAAAGCTTATTACCTACCTGTCATCGCCATGGGCTAGGTTATAAGTCTTGTAAACGCCTAAATAATCCATATTCAGAGTTTCTCTGTCTCTATTGAGATGATTAATGCAAGCCTATCTTGGGTATCATCTAGTATTTGTACACATTAAAAATATTGTTATGATACAATTCAGATGTACCGATGTAATTTCCTATGTGAAAATTGGATATAGATAAGGGAATGAAACTAAAATAAAACTGAAAGAAAAATAAAAAATCCATTGGGAAGCATTGGTAGGGATATTAACATATACTGCCCCCTGTCGAGAATACAAATACTTTTTATTTAAATAAAATTAAGACAAGGCTGCTTTCTTAATGCAAGTACCTAATCTAATTAACATATAAATTACCCACAATTGCCACAGAAAATATCCCGACTATTATGACAATCTTCCCATCCTCGTTCTAGACTCGTCTTCCCATTTGCAAATCTCCGTCTTCTACTTGAACTTCTTAATAGTGAACATTTGAAATTCATACCATCCCCCCCACTTCATTTTGCTATCGGCCACTATTGTACGTAGTTGGTTTGTCAAATATATTCTTGGAGAAATACTGCAAGAAAAAAAAAATGAAATCATTGATGACGGTAGCAGGATATAAAAAATAAATATAAAAAAAAATTATAAAGCACACATAAATAAATCAGTATATTGGTACTGGGCAATACAGGCTAGTTCCGCACTAAAGTGACAAAATATTCAACATTTTAGGCGTGTTTAAATACTTGTACACAAATCTGGCTTTATCCCAAGACGGGAGTAGGTATATATTTCATTTTATATCCCTACAGAGATGAGGTAAAATTTTTTTTAATTCAGGAATATGGATATTCGAGCCAATGACAGGTCATAAGCCCTGTAAACGCTCTAATATCATATTCCTGAATTTGAAAAAATTCTATCTCATCTCTGTAGAGATATAAAATGAGACAAAATATTCATTTAAATTAAAAACAGCCATATTAACATCAAAGTTTGGAATAGACACAATTTTTTGTGTTTAATCAATATTTACTTAATATATAAACTATTAAATTTGATGTGTAACAAATAAAAACTTCAAACTGCTACTAAATAAATATATATTACTTCGTAAAATATCTAATTAATATATTTTTACACTACTTTAGTTATATGTCACCTGTATTATATACTATTTATCTCATAAAAGGCGCAAAACCGTGAATTTATTAAATAAACACTCTGGTTCTAAACAGATGGTTTCATAATTAGTTTTCTTTATTTCACACCATAATAATTATTATTTTAGAAAATATTACAAATTTGAAAAGGAATAAATAAGAAACTGTGATAATTGAAAATCCTACATATAAGCCAAGAACAATATTTCTATGTAAAAACATTTAGGAACTGTGTGACAATGTTAAGATTTCACTAGGATTTGAGAAAACTTTTCACAAAATCATTTCAAAGCTCGTCCCTCATAGGAAATATTACAAGACGTGTTAAGTGCATGTTCATTTCCTCAGGAAGTGGGCGTTAATGCGGGAAATTCTCCAATCTTATGCTCCCGACAAGACACGATTATTTCTACAAGTCGATTACATCTCTCTAGGAAAATTATACCACTTTTCTCTGTTTAGAGACTAGATCAGACGACACCCACCGGTAAGCAGAAAGCTCCAACGATAGACAGTGAGCCATTTTGTCAGTGAACAAAACCTTCAACCCTTTTGGTAAAATTACCAAAAGAGGTTAAAGTTTGGTGTCTGACTTGAATTGGCTATTTGCATATTGCTTGAATTTTCCGCACGACTGTAGCGAGGGAAGGCAATTATATGAGAAAAAATCAACATTTACTCGGAAAATGGCAAGTTAAAGAGATTTTTATAGCTTCTGGAGTTAAACACAGTGTGTGGATAAAAATACAAATTTGAGTGCAAATGGCAGAATCCTTGTATTATTTTTATGGCTTGAACTATATGAAGTCAGAGAGCAAAGAGAGCAAAGATTAACAAAATACAATTTTCAGAAGTTTATTTATTCATTTTATTAATGTATACATTGAAAAGATACATACTTATGGTCCTGGACTGCCAAATAAGCTAAAAGCTGGGTATTGGCAGTGTTACATAATATGTGTAAAGTAGGTGATATAATATAGGAAGTAAATTCATAAATATGGATTTTTTTCAACACAAAGAACATAAATAGGATCCAATTTTTTTTTAAAAACGGCTATTTTAATTGTTTTTTTGATAAAATATATTTTGCACATAAAAATCAATAAAAAGCACATCTTTTTACACGAATATCTATTTCTCTATAGGAAAACGTAGGTGTTTATAATTAATAAAACTTTATATTGATTTAAGACGTATTTGTGTTTCAAATAAATAAGACGTTTCAAGAAGAAAAATAGAGTTATTAATCCAAAAAAAAATTCAATGCAAAAAAATAACGTGGCCATATTTTATTAAATTTTCAAGTCGTTGAATATTTGAAAGAGATAGACGAAAGCATTACAGTTCAAGTATATTTAATTTAGAAATACAAAATCTCTCTCCAAAATAGTTGGCTCTTCATGTCGAATAAATTATTAATTCTTCAGCAAAATCCTAACTTGGAATATTCTTCAACGTCTATCAAACTGGCGAAGAATTCAGCAAATTATGCTAATTTACATATTTGTATATCTTCAGTTAGAAACGGCAAGTTTCAGAAGAAAATCAACATCAAAGTTAATGAAATAGACGGGAATTCGTAACTAAGTATTATAAGTAAGGTATAGTACCGTTTATGTCTGAAGAAATTGTACCCGATGCAATTAGCACAAGGTTCCGTAGCAGTTTGCAGTAGGAACGGAGAGTAAAGAAAACTACGCTTGTTAGACGCTAGTTCAGCTTTGTCTACCAGACTTCTTTACTATACTTTTAACCATTCGTTTTTATTTCTTAGATAACTTAAGTAATAAGCCAAATAAAAGTTAAGGATGGTTTCAATCTAGACTAAAAAATCTTCTTTAACCATAATTATATCTATCAATTTTCATAAAACAATTATTGTATATGTTTTTAAAATTTTATATCCCTACAGAGATGGGGTAGAATATTTTTAAACTCAGGAATATGGATATTCAAGCGTTTACAGGGCTTATGACTTAATTTAACTCGTCAGAAGAGTCTTAATTACAAAATAAAGTAATTTACTAATAAAATACTTAACTTCAATATCAATGCATAGATGGAGCTTTCAACTCGCTGGCGGATGATTCTCGATTCGTAACATATATACAAAAAAAACAAAAATGTAACCTGGTGTGGATATTCGCTAATAAGCGGAATGGAAAATGTTGTAGTACATAAAGTGATCACTTAACCCAGCCAATGACAGGTCATAAGCCCTGTAAACGCTCGAATATCCATATTCCTGAATTTGAAAAAATTCTACCTCATCTCTATGGGGATATACTAACTAACTAACTAACCATCACGCCATTTCCCCGAAGGGGTAGGCAGAGAGGATAGAACGCCACACCACTCTGTCCTGGCACACTTCTCTTTGCTTCCTCCACATTCATACATCTTCTCATGCACGCACGTCGATTATTCCGACTTCTTACATGCCCACTTTCAAGCACTTGTTTTACTTGATCATGCCATGTCTTTCTCGGCCTTCCTCGACTTCTACATACAATTTTATTTAAGGGGATATACAATTTAACAAAATATATACCTACTCCCGTCTTGGGATAAAATCCAGATTTGTGTACAAGTATTTGAACACGACCCAAAATTATTGTAAATTCAAAGACTTATCGTCAATAGTTTAAATACGATTTTATTCCTTTACGACATTACACTGCTAAAGTGTACTGAATAATAATACAAAATAATGAAAATCTCAGATCCGCGGAGTTCATAAGAGCGAGGAGGTGTGTAGCGTTTTAATGCTCCTAGTATTTGCAGTGACATTAGGCTCGACTGAGAATGCCTTAGCCCTTCACCGGCCGTAATTAGCACCCCTTCCCTCCAGAAGCTTTTCATCTAATGACATGTTTATTCGTGTTAAGGAGCCTATTATACAAATTGGGTAACGGCGACCCAAGTCCTCGGTGTCAAGATGTATAGAGAGATTGCAGGGACAGTAGAGGGATTTTTTTTAAGAATTTAGAAATATTATTTTTAAAAGTAATAACAATAACGCAATTATTATACAAACGCAGATACAAATTATACGATGGAGAGTTTCTATAATCTCAATACCAGTATTTAACATACTTATAAGAGTGATAAATACCATAGATAAGCTGAATACTGGCTTAGTAGTTATACATACGGAAAGAGATAGAAAAAAACTGCGATCAATGCTATCGGTTTCTAAATGGGCAATTCCCTGTTATAAGGAACCGATAGGATACAATAGTTATCCAATTTTGTCTTAAAAATAAAGAAAATAACTAAGAATCTTATTAGTTACCATGTTATTTTTTTAAATTTGTAATTATTATTACTATCCCGGCGGATAGTAATAATAATTATTTGGCGGAGCTGATGGATGCGGGCCTGACGTGGGAGGAGGCGATGGAGCTGGCTGGTGACATTGTCTCCTGGAGGGATCTAGTGATGTCCACATGCTCCACATAGGAGCGAACGTGGCGAAAGAAGAAGAAGAATAATTACTATCCCTATCTAATACACATATCTATACATATCTAATAGAGCATAGGGCACCGCATTGGTATTTCATGTTATTGAATTGAATTCATGCATTCAAGAGACAATATGCATTATGTGTATATTTGAAGTGTCCTATGAAAATTTAGGCACAGACAAGGGAAAGTAGTATTATGCTAGTAAATTTAAAATACCTTTTGAACGATAAAGAAAGGAAAAAGTGAGTTACATGTAGGAAAAAAATCATATACGCAATTGATATTAATAGTTCAGATACGATTTTTCCAATTCCATTGGAAAAGACTGAGTTTAAATTTTAAACTGTTCGGTTGATTTTACGAATTAAAATTACGCTGTAATTAAATTTTAAAATTAGTGTAAACTCGTAAAATTGTTTTAACGGCCCGCGGCCCACCGGCCACCACTGCACTTGTGAGAGGTGAGAGGGAGGTTAAAGAAGAGGGTAGGAGGCCTTTTCACAGCAGTTATTTCTCTAGAGAAACAGCAATTTTAATTTGTAAATTTATATGCCAAAGTGTAGATTGCGTATTACAGGCTAGTTACCTACTTTAGGTCTTAAAATTTTATGGCACTTTGCCATCGAGTTAGGAATATTTAAACATTCGTTAACTTGTATCGTTTTTATTAAAGTTTTTCAACGCAAAGCAATTAGATTAGAAACATTGTTTCAGTCTTGTAATACTATGACAGAGATATTAAATGAATATTTCTGTACTATGGCTAGGTTGTTTGATTGATAATAGTTAAAAATCGAAAGTAAAAGCATACATTAATTTTTTAACTTTTACTTCGGATTATTAAATTATTATTTTTTTTGTGAATGTAGCGCGTTTGGATTTCATGCATGAAGTCGCGGTTCGATTCCCGACAGGGTGAATATGAAATATTTATTTGTTTTTTCAAATTAAAGTATTTTACTAGCGCTGATCATCTTGATTTCATGTAACTGATGGATGAAGATTTACTGTAGTGCCTTATGCAAATTAGATACAGTTAACAGAAAGTAGATGTAGTAGTCGTATTTTGCATTATTTACTTGAATGAAAAAAAAATCGCTTTTATACGTACTAAATTAAACAGATACGAAAATATCCCAAAAAAGCAGTAAAAAGAAAATGTCAGATTTTTTACAAAAACATCCATGGTACACATGATGAATAAAATGAAATTCAACTTACAAATAGTTTCATTTCGTCAAGAAGACATTTTGACTGTCAACAAAAAAAAATGTACCTACCAAAAAGCGATATAATAAAGAAGATATCTTCGCTTCCAGAGTTTTTCTGTCTCTGTTGGGATATCAATAATATCTGATATCAGCCCAGCATGGGTATAATCCAGTAATTTGTCTACAAGTATTTGTATACATTAAAAATGTTGTTAAAAAGATTTACTGGTTAAAATATTAGGAAACAAAAATAAATAAATTGGAGAGACATCTTCAGGCGTCTTCTAGTAAGTAATAAAGCTCGGTAGAGCCTTACCTACACTAATAAAGATGATTGCAAAAATAAAAGAAGCTTAACAATCTTCTCAACAACGACGTAGACGAGTTCAATATATAGCAGCTCCAAAATTTGTCATATACTCGTATGGTTATCAGATGATGGGCGAAATGGGGATTGTTGTAGTACATCAAGTGGCCACTTAACCCAGCCAATGACAGGTCATAAGCCCTGTAAACTCCTAGATAACCCACATTCGCTTCCAAAGTTTCTCTGTCTCTGTTGGGATATCAATAATAAAGAAGATATCATTTAACGTCTGCATGCATAATATTTCAGAAGACACAACATCTGCAGTATCATCGCAATACATTTTTCTACCCATAAACCACCCATAACGACGAAACCTCCACCATAGGTAGAAAGTACTAAGCATATTATTTATAAGTGTGACTAGGTAGGCAGATATCTCCTAGCGACATTAGCGCCCTGTAAAAACTTTGGCAGAATATTTTTGAAAATATACATAAACCTTTCGGCGGCCAGACTCGCTGTTCGGTATAGATAACATAAGAAGCCCACTCTTTATGGGACGAAATCAGGGATGTGTAAACATTTTATACAATTTTTGATATAATTCAGAAATTATTCGGGCATTTCAGAAAACAGCATAAATTTAATGTTTAAAGGTAATTGTAATGTTTTGTCCTTACTGTATATTTAAGGAACTGCACTATTCAAGATCGCATCATACCTAGTTAAACACAAATGTTCATTGTGAATTACTATGTTAATAAATATATGGTTAGTTATTGTTACTATAACTATAAACATATTTAAAAAATTCAATTAAAAATAATTTGTGAATGAAGCAAACAGCATAAATGAACGTTCCGTGGATTTTTAAAAGTAATTCGAATGGTTGCGAGTGGGTGGTAACATAGTGGTTGGGTCACGGACTAAGATTTAAGTTTAAAGATCCTCAGTTCAAATCCCTACTCCGCCACCGACCTAGTTCCTATTTTCAAGCACAAGCCGCGTAGGCCTCATTTAAAATACTTTTTACAAGTTTTAATACGTGCAAATATTACAATAAGATTGAATAGAGTTCTTTTAATATATTTAAGATATATTAAAAAATAATACATAATAATAAAATATATTTAACATTTTCTTTCAACCCTGTCGCAAATGATACGGGCGATGAAATTTCTAAGAAAACGAAAAAGTCGCGGTCGTTATATGAAATAAATAATATGATTCTCCGGAGGCCAACCTGCCGCAATATGGGAAGATGCTCCTTGAAAGAGATACCAAGTAACTTTTATTTTTTCGCAACTAAAATCGTATATACTACACGTTCTAAAGATGGAGTAAAGTTTTACTTTGCACATAAATAAAAACCTAATATTTGTATAATTAAAATGAATAAAATAAATCCACTGTTAAACACACGGTTAGAAGAATCTTTCTTATATTTTGTATAAAAAATTCATTGAAAATAAATGCCATTTTGTAGCACTAAACTTGAAAATTTTTAAACTATAAAATATGTGGGATGTATTTTTTCAATAATACTGGTACCTGGTAGGGTAAGATTTCCAAGTCCAAGAAGTCACAATAATAATAATCGGCTAACTTATATAGCGCCATTTTTGTGAAAAATCACCTCAAGGGCGCTTTACAATTTCATTTTATTTCATTATACCATATCCGCTCCCTATGTGGAGCATATGCAATACACAAACTGCCTCCAGGCCAAGCGATCGGCCGCCAGCTCCCGCGCATCCTCCCAAGTCAAGTCCTCGTCCCGCAGCTCTGACGCAAACTGCCGACGAATTGTCAACAGTGGACGACCGGGACGCCGAGAACCTGATGCCTTGTAAAATAGGCAAGCATGGTTAAGGCTCTCGGGAGGCATACGTAGTATATGGCCTAGCCAGCTGAAACGCCTTCGCCGGATGACAGTAGATACCAAGGGTTGCTGTGTCCGTTGCCTCACCTCTGTGTTCCTTACAAAGTCAAACCACCGCACACCTAAAATTCTTCTAAGACACCTATTCTCAAAACTTACTATTCTGTGCCACGATTCGCAGCCATAGAGAAGAACAGGTGTGATGCAGAGTTATAAAGGCGGCATTTTGTTTTAACCGAGTAAATATCCGATCTCCAGACAGCTTTCATACTGTTGAATGCGGCGCCCGCTACTCCAAGCCGCACTCCTAGTTCTTTCTGAACTCTGCCGTTTTCTGTCATGTACGCTCCCAAGTATTTGAAGCTCTCGACCCTTTCGATGACTTGTCCCGACAAAGCCAGGGGGATCTAGGCATCTTGACACGAGCTGTTACACATGACATGGGTTTTACCAATGTTGATTTTTGGATGCCCGCAGAGATGACTACAGGCGCCAGGACCGTATTGTCAAACGATCTGCGAGACTGGATAAGCGCCGTCATCTCGACTGTCTTATTGCAACAGCGGAACAAGCGGCTCGAAGAAATGACACGCGAAAACTTTTCCAAATTACACGGCAAATATGCGGCAAACGCTCAATGACCCCGGGAGCAATCAAGAACCCTGATGGAGGCGTTGAGTCGGACGTAAACCGTGTCAAGGAAGTATGGCGCGATCACTTCCAGAGAGTTCTTAACCGCCCACCCCCTCCCACCACCCTCGATATTTCCACAGAAGTTGCATCAAGTATTCCGCAGGCTATCAATATACCTGATGGTCCCCCATCACCAGCTGAATTGACGGAGGCCGTATCCAAGCTGAAGAACGGAACGGCTCCAGGGGTTGACAACATCCATCCGGAGTACTTGAAGTGTAGCGTCACTGACATTGTTGGCCCTTTACACCAACTAATGGTCAGGGGTGTGGGAAGAAGAGAGGTGTCCAAGGACTGGGTGAATGGAGAAATTATCACGTTGCATAAGAAGGGCGATCCATTAATCTGTGACAACTATCGCGGCATCACATTACTCAGTGTTCCAGGGAAGGTGCTAGCACATATTATACTGCAGAGAGTTCGTGCCCCCATCATGCGGGTATTAAGAGAAAATCAGGCAGGATTCCTGCCTGGTAGGTCTTGTGCGGATCACATTCATAACCTACGCTGCATTCTGCAAGAGAGCCAGGAATTCAATTCTTCTTTGGCTCTCTGCTTCGTGGATTATGAGAAAGCTTTTGATAGCCCGCACAGACCAACACTCTGGAAAATACTGGAAGCATATGGGGTGCCTTCGAAACTGATCGGACTAACCAAAGCCCTTCACACTGATAGCGAATGCCGAGTGAGAATTGACGATGTTGTCTCAGATTGGTTTGAGGTCACCACCGGAGTGCGACAGGGTTGCGTCCTTGCCCCATTTCTGTTTATAATCCTCATGGATTTTATCCTGAGGATGTCAATTCCGCCAGACCGAGGAATATCCATCTCCCCCTCCCAAAAGCTCTGTGACCTGGAGTACGCTGATGACGCCGTCCTTATTGACGAATCAGTCGGGGGCCTTCAAATTATTGTTGATAGGCTTAATTGGCACTCCACGTGCATGGGTTTAAAAATCAACATTGGTAGCGATAGACTAAATACGTATCATGGGAATTTGTATGTGAGATTTTAAAAATATGAGCTTTTAATTGAAGTCTTAATTTGACGGGGCTCTGAATGGTGCGTAAATGTGAAGGCAGTCGATTCCAGTTGCTCGATCACAGATCACTATCGACGCGGTAATAAGCGACGTGATAACGATTTCTTACCATGGATGTTTAACGTTTTCGCGATCACAATGGAACACGCGTTAAAAGTTATCGATCGGGATTATTAAACGAGCGCATCAAGTTGCGAGCCATTTCCCGAGATATATCTTCTTCGCACATATCTTTCTTTCAATCTTTCTCGAGTGTCGTATTGCATTTAGCCGTGTTCGGCAAGCCAAATATTGAAGAAAAGCAGTCGACATAATAAACAATCCGACACGCGCGTTGACTTTCGTGATTTGACGTTTGACGTTTAGCCGCGATATCTATGGTGCTCGGCCACGCGAACGTGGTATGTTCATTGTGATCGGTCAAATGGTTAGCGTTAGCACGTGGTTAGCACGTTTTTAACTACGTCGATAGTTATCTGTGATTGAGCTCCAGGCAGAGGAGCCAGCCGCTGCAAAAGTACGATCGCCAAACTTGTGTGTTTGGTTTCGCCGGGGTTTACAAAGTCTTCCTCTGGCTGAATCGAGTGCGGATCTTAGAGTTTGACTGTCTAGGGTTAATAATAATATTTCATATTGACCCCAACAGGAATACAACAACGTAATTATAAATTGAATGTTGAAGAAACGGTGTACATATACACCGAAGAAGGATTCAATGGGTGTATGTGATAACATTATTTACATTTACATTTTCTTAACGTTTTCCAGGCGAGATATTTCACGGTTTGAATAGGGTAATTTTCTACAGTCTGCTCTTAAATTCTATATTCTATCCATATCTAACTTGAAAATTTAAAAAGAAAATTGAGTTTTCTATGCCCACGCTTTCTTCAAATATACATAAAATAATTTTATAGGGTGGAGAAATCAGGTGACAAACAACACATTATCAGTGATTTTATCATCATCGTCATAATCATACCATATCCGCTCCCTATGTGGAGCATATGGATTCCACAAACTGTTTGATATAAATTCTTTAATATTTATTTTAATTGATTTTAAGTTACATTCTTTTATATGGAAATAAAGCATCTGCTGAGATTCTGAAAAGTTTATTATTTCACAAGACAACTACGATTTCTTTGTGACCTTTGACAAATATTTCGCCTAACTTTTCTCACTCGGCGGTTATTAGCAAAGTTTTGTTCCAAACGCAGCAGACAGTTAACAGTTACTTATTCATAATCGTATAAAAACTTGCCACTTGGCACTTTCTAGACCGCAAATGGGCTATTGGTTGATGGAAGTATCGTGATATTATAAATCACGAGGCACTTTGCTACAGTGCAATAGCACTTTCCTAGCGGTTGGCCCGACTTACGATGTTCCTAACGCAAACGACGATAGTGTGCTGAAATTTTTACGCGAAATTGGTCAATATATTCGGCCCCGCTAAACTAACTGCTCTAGCAGTTTGGGAAGAAAAATAAAATGCCTGGAAAGTTAAACTTACGAGTCTGAAATATGTTGAGGTACGGAGAAATATGTACTATGTACATATTTTGTATTTGAGTATTTTAACAATTTATATATTTGTAATACGTTTACAAAAGAGATTTTATCTCCTAATAATGAACAAAATTAAAAAAAGTAAATTTCATCATCATCATCATCATCATACCATATCCGCTCCCTATGTGGAGAATATGGAATCCACAAACTGCCTTCAGGCCAAGCGATCGGCCGCCAGCTCCCGAGCATCCTCCCAAGTCAAGTCCACGTCCCGCAGCTCTGACGTAAGCTGCCGACGAATTGTCAACAGTGTGAAAGACCAGGACGCCGAGAACCTGATGCCTTGTAAAATAGGCAAGCCTGGTTAAGCCGAAACGCCTTCGCCGATGACAGTAATACCAAGGGTTGCTGTGTCCGTTGCCTCACCTCTGTGTTCCTTTCAAATTTCAAGGAAATATAATTTATTGATAATTTGGTATTGCTCAGAAAGAAATTCATTAAAAAAATTAATGACTTACTTATAAAATATGTAAATGAATAAATAAAAGAGGGATACCATGTTAACTTTGTTGCTGTTGAATCGTAGTACGAAGTTCTATTTCTACTCGTATTTTTTACAGAAACTTAATAATGCTTGTAGTTTTAAAAAGCTTCCTCAGGACGACACATCACATCTGCTATCTGTTTGTCGGCGTTTAGGTTGGAACTACGGGGCGTAGACCTGACTAGTGAAGACGCACGGAAACTGGCTATCAATCGCTTAAGCGTTCTTCACGTGGGTCAGAAAACAGAACAAGGAATATTGAATGGACGGCGCGACGTTTGACCCTGGCAGTTAATATAAAATATATAGTAGATATTGATGTGAGAATTGAATGCCTTTAAAAATTAAAAAACTTATTAACATAATTAACTATATCTACAATTTCTTATGCGCAAACATACGATAATAACTTAGGATCGAGATTAAAAAAAATAAACATATTCAGCATGCCTTTTGACAGACTGAACAGTTATCTGAACAAGAAACTGTTCAGTTTTCTAACCCATGTAAAGTGCGCTTTAGCTTATGGAGTTGATGATGATTATGTGTTTCCTTATTTGAAGTTAAATTACAAAATTAAATTATAAGTTAAGAGTTGATTATTTTGTTGATAAAAATTTTTTCTGCTACATTACGCATCTCGTTTTTAACGAAAATTTCGAACTATAATGATTAATCAATTGTTTATTAGATAATTTATTATAACGTAAATAAGCTTAATTGTAAAATGTTAATAAATGAAATAAAGCCTTGCTTTGTAATCAAATCATTAAAAAAAAAGTGAAAGGTGTTTTGAAAAAACCCGCATAAAAAAGATCAGGAAAACACAAAATGAAAGAGTGTTGACGTTTACAAGAAAATAAGATCGTTATTAAAATGCTATTTTATGTAAGCGAGTTTATGACGAGAAAATGTTCGTGAGAGGAAATTAATTTTCCCGGCCACAGATGCCACCCACAGATTGTGGTGCTCTCACTACTGAGGTCTGAATTCATCCAGTAACGGCAACCTTATTAGGTCAGAGAATATCGCATTTTTACAATATTTTAAAAAAATAATTTTTAAATATATTTTTTAAAACTATTTTAACCACCTCAACAGGCCAGAAGGCCCAATTACAGAGAAATAAACTTTACAAAACCCAGGGTGAAGAATAACTACTTTTTTAATGTTTGTGTTCTCACCGGGAATCGAACCCGGAGCCTCCGTATCGTGAGTCCAGCGTCTTAGTCAATACGCTAAAAAGGTTGCCATTTAATTTATTTTGTTAGAATTGCATGATTTGCCCAGTTAATATAGTCAACTGAAAATAACTTTAATTTTCATTTTTACGTATTTTTTTAATTTTAATTAGATGTTTCACTGCTAGGGATTGTGTGGATTGAGGAATGTCTTGTGCAAATCTCCATAACTTCGAATATTGGGGCTGCTCTCAAAGCCTCCAATGTTGAGACGCTAAGTACGTTATTAAACATGCAGTTCAAAGGTATGTAATTATTTAAAAAAAAGTGATGTTATTGAAGTAAAAAAATATGGTTTCGAGTTAGTGAAATTTTCAGTATCACATTTTCAGGAAGTTACCATCGAGGGGTTGAAAGTGATTTTCGGTGCAATAAAGATAGTATAACAACATCGCGTATAGTTTTTACCGACAGTTGATTTTAAGCGATAAATAATTGAGTTTCCTATGTCCAAATCACGTAAACGCTATACCGGAAGGCTCCATGGGCAGGTATCAATGGGGCTCTTAACTAAATAGATTGGGAGACAACAGACAGCGAGTGCGACAGGGTTGGTTGACGGGGTGGGCCGGGGGAGCGTGCGTTAGACAAGGACGGCGGCGGTTCATCGACCCCGCCAGACGCAATCTATTAGTCGAAATTGGAAAAAAATCAGTTGGCGATACAAGACGTAATAATGTCATGGGCAGAGATACCTGGGACTCTAGTAAGTAGAAATTTTTTTCACAATACCTTTATTGAATAAAAAAAATAATTATAATAGAAACATGTTCTTTGAACAAATAACAATTAGTTACACTTCTGTTTTGTAAGGTTAACTCTCCAAGGGAGAAGAAAATCTTGTGCTTAGCAAGAAAAAAATATCTTGGCTAATATATTTTCATTATTTTAGTGGGTTAGGTATCTTTGAAAACTTCCCTAAATAATCAAAAGTTCACGTTTTTAGACGTTTAAAATCTTTTTTTTTGAAGAGGCGTTTTCCATTCAAATTTTCTAAGAATTTCATAACACCAATTTAAAATCAAATTTCACTGTCTAAAAGATTTCCAATACACTCACACACTTTGAAACGTGTGACGTAGATGTTGTAACGTTGTAAATTCCGAGTCAGGTACTAGGGTACCTGCCCCGGAGTTCACGTCGACTTCCTAAAGAGGCAAACACTGTCCCTCTCGAGACAGTTTTATCTGTGACGGCGAGGTTGGCTATGCAAAAATGGCCGCCGACACCAGCTAGTTGACGTGTTGTAGAATCACGGCGAAATCCCGCATGCCGGGGACGCCGTATCCGTGAGAAGCCCGGTCCTAGGGAACCGTAAGTTTTAACCACTTGCTGCATCAGACTTTCCTAACATAACACCCACGGCTTGCCTAATTACTGTGTTTTTCTTCCCATCACTAGGGGCTTCCTTACTTCCCTTCATTTTTTGTCCCTTGAATATGAACATTATTCTCAATATTTTATCCGTTGATACGGAGTTTAAATCGCTGGACGCGTATGGTTTGGATCGTCGCTGATGGCGAGAACCACGCGATCCTGGCAAACTTCACGACTTATAAAGCTGCCGGTTATTTTTTTTTGTACCCACGTGCTGTTTGAAAGCGAACTATATTCATCGAGTTCATCGAAGTCCATTCTTCATCTCCACGGATCCTGTCTTCAGCTGCCGAGAAAACCGTCGAGCACGCCACCTGTATGCAAATTGACCTCCCGGGGCATTTCTCCCGCGTGTTTAGGAGCAGTAGGGCGAGAATTGCCGTATGCTAGTCGATGTTTTCTATTTTTTTACTCTTGTGCAAATTAATTGATTATCAAAATTATTATTGTATATTCCCCTCAACCTTGTGAGGTAGTCCTTCATGGCCAAATGTAAATTCAGATTGACTAGATTGTGTTATTAATGTAATTGGTTGAGGTGTGGAAAATGTAGCTTATAAATTTAAACTTCAAAAATTTCTAGGTTAGACAGCTTGTATGATGAAACTGTACACTTGGTTTTATATGAATTTTTGTACTTAGAAATTATTGCATCATCCTCAATTAAACTGTTATATTGAAATTTCTATTTTCTTTTATTTCTTCACCCCAGGTCCGCGTCCCGTATGTTTGGCAATGTGTTCTCTTGCTTTAATTCATTTGATTCGTTTTGATAAATTCTTTTAAAATAAAATAATTTCATAGAGATTTCTTGTTCACTCTCTGAGTAGTTGGTGAAGCGATGACGGGGATTTCTGGTTCACTATTGAGGAGCAGAATCTTCTTCATCACAATGTCTAGTGATAACGTAGATGCCTAGTGATGACGAATGAGTGACGTAGTGGGTCACCAGTTGTCACTAGGCAACTCTCGGCACGGTAGTGTTTTTCAAGTATGATAGTATGGGTGCCGCTTCACTGAAATTCTTTTTCGAAGTTAAAATCCATTGTTAACTGGGAATAAAACATAAATCAAAAGCAGACGTAATACTAATAACAGAATATCTCTTAAATTCCGAAAGAATTACTTGTCGAAGGTTGTAATCCGAATCTGCTTCTACAGTATTCTACAGTCTAAGTCAAAAAATGTGAAAATGTTGAGTGATTAGCAAAAATCCATATGTGGTTCAAAATATGAACAAAAATACATTTTTACGTAAATCATGCCTAAAAAAACCTTGAAAAGTAGAAGTAATTAATTAATGAATAGATATATTATATTTAAATTATGTATGTTTACCAGCTTACTTAAGTTCCCAAGTCGTACCCGTAGCTAAAAAATAATGGGAATAATAGGAGCGCTGCAGGTACTCCAATATGTCTTAAAATGGAAAATCTCTCTTACCAAGTCTTACTTCGACCTTCCAACTGCATCAAATATCATTTAATCTTTTATATTTCTTATCTTGTTTTTGTATTAGTAATGTACGTTTCTTGAGAAAAATATCTGATCTCATCTGAAATTTGGACATCATAAGACATTAAATTAAATACTTGGATTAATGGCTATCTTTTTACTAAGTAAATTCTTTCCTCTAAAATTTTCAGTTAAATTTTTTTGGCAGTTGTAAAGTTTTTTATATTTTTTTTCAAGTCTATCAAAATTATTTAAAGACGATTTATTTACAATAATCGATCGATACACTTTTTTATAAACATAATTATTTACTGCTTCTTGCGACTAAACTCCCAGTCACTGCTGGCTGCTTGTATATAGAAAAGATGAGATTCCATATCAGCTCCTAATAAGAGCATAATGTGTCTAATCGCTTAGTAGGAATAAATTTTCCCTCCCTCAACTTTTTTTTAACGAAATATCAATCTTATAAACAAAAATCATGAAAAATCTCACTACTTAATAACACGTAATTTATTGATCGTTAATAAACTGCGCTTAAAAGTAACAGCTATCATAAAGTATCTTAATATTCTTTCCACATTCATCTGGACAAACACATTAAGCTCTATCTCTGGACTATGTACTGCGTACAGACGATCTCCAGCTTAGCTAAAATACAATATGTTCCTAATTCAGCTATAAGACTAACATTATCCATTACTTTAAGTGATCTAGTAGATACATAATTAAGGATTATTTGCGACAGTTATCTTTGTTGCCCCCTCCAATGTTTTTATACTACCAGAATTAAGATCCTAAATGATCTGAATTGGCCATTCCGTAACTCGGGGCGAATATTATCACAGGGTGAAAACACAATGAAATTACTGTTTTTTATGCTTTAGGAATTATAAAATAATGAATGTGCAATAAATGTTGCTTAAAATATTATAATAATATTTAATATTCTTACTTTATCCGCACCCAGTGGTGCATAGGGCACTGCATCGGTACTTACATCAAGTGCAGTGTATCTTGATCATTTTATTACATGATCAGTCATACGCTTCAGTATCAGTCCAAGAAATCACACATGAAATATTACGAGAATCACATGTGAATAAATATTACATGTTGACCCCCTACGGGAATCGAACCTGCGACCTTATGCACGGGTAGCCAAATACGCTTCCACTTTGGTTAGTTACATGGAATTAAAAAATATGTTTTTAATCGGATAATAACGAGAAATTAATTAATGAGAAAAATTTTTCTGATTATGAAAAAAAGAGCAGTGCCTCTAAGTTAATCTGAATATTAAAATAACTGTTAAGACATATGTTTACAAAAGCCTATTTTAGATTTTTAAATGTGTATTGTCACCCCAATGTACCGTTTTTCACTTACCCATTAAGGGTTTCTTTAATAAAGTCTGCAACATAACCGTAACAGTTACCAGAGAAAAATATGTAAAGAGATTAAATCTCTATGAATATATTTAAGGCTAAGAAAATTGTTTTTCTATTCGTGAATTATATTTTCAAAATTGTTCATTACAATCTTAAATTAAGCTGGTAAGCTCTCGGAGGGGAAAATAAAAAATATCGCACCAACGTTGGCTAAAAATAAAAACAAGAAATAAGTTCATCATATAATTTAACAATGAAAATACACGAAAACGCAAGATTTAAAAAAATTCTACCCTTTGTTCGTAATATTAAAATACGTCTATGTTTGGTACAGAATACGTTCATGGTAATTAATAAATAACAAAATTATAAACATTTCAGGATTTATTAATATTTTTTTCCATTAGCAAAATAACT
Organism: Micrasema minimum; assembly: GCA_022494985.1. Taxonomy (NCBI): domain Eukaryota; kingdom Metazoa; phylum Arthropoda; class Insecta; order Trichoptera; family Brachycentridae; genus Micrasema; species Micrasema minimum. Next base: position 69,996 of record JAGVSP010000368.1, read on the forward strand.
TTTAAATTATGTTAGATGAACAACAATATTATTTTCCACGATTGGCTAACTACCTATCATATAAGTTTAAAACTAATTTAAATATGTTGAAAATTATTTTATGTTCTTGGAGTTTATTAGCCTGTTTTACAATGTTTTTTGCTAGGTAAGATAAACTTTTTAAAAATTTATGTTGGTTTTAACAAAAAGCAAGTTTTATAGCTGGAGGCTATGTCTGTCAGCAAACCAAAATTATTATTAAGTTTGCACGCATTGTTTAGATACTTTTAAAAATATAAAAACACACAACACAAAGCTGAAAGTATATTTATCTGTGTAATTAATTAACATCAAAATGCTTTGTTCCACTTTCTTGTTAAAATTTATATCACATGGGTATTATTTTACTTGGCTTTTTTAAACTATTTGTCTATTATTGATAAATAATTATTTATGCTTAGAAAATTACCTACAATAGCAAATACACCTATAATAATAATTTTATGTTTTAATAAATTCCATTAGAGGAAAATAACTAGACTTACGTTTTAGTGGCCAGTTGAAGAAAAGTAAGAAAAGAATAAAAAAAGTACAAAATCAAAACATTTTTTACATTTTACACATTTTACACATTCACCTTACATAAACAACTACATACAATCTGCGCGATCTTAAAAGTACAATAAACGAAGCTTTCTCAATCATATTTTCGTTTATTTTACAGTTCTTACAAAATACATATCTTACGATCATATTCTGCTGAAATGCAGAATCAGTGAAGAATATTTTAAACTGATTTCAAATTGACTTTCTTAAGGGTTGAGATGGTTAGTTTCAGGGCGAGATAAATGCGCCCAATGGAGGGGTAAAGTGAAATCAATGGTGTACGAAATAAACGGCCTCTGGTATCTCCCAAATGGAGATGCCATAAAAACAAACGATTATAGCGTCAAGTGCAGTGTTATTATACTGTTAGAATGCAGACATATCGTCCCATTGTAAGATAAAATTATTTTTTCCAGTTGTGAACGTAAACGTTCTTGTAGCGCGACATAAGACGTAATTTGTAAGGACTTAGGATAGCGAAACTTTACTCAAGTCATTTAAAACTCATTTAGATATTTGAAGTACTCGTGAAATGCGAATACGGCTTTTATTACTTTTAATGTTAATACGATATATTTTAATTTTTGTGATAAATAATAGCCTGCGTCAGTCTCTCGGCGTCCTGGACGTCCACTGTTGACAATCCGTCGGCAGTTTGTGTCAGAGCTACGGGAAGCGGAAGTGGAACTGACTTGGGACGATGAACGGGAACTGGCGGCCGAGCGCTTGGCTTGGAGGCAGTTTGTGGAAATCCATATGCTCCACGGAGGGAGCGGATATGGTATTATGATGATGATGATATCTATACGTACTAGCGCTTCATGTTTGTCAAAATAAATTAAAGAAGTTTTCAAAGTTCAAAAGATAATGTAGTATTAATAATTGTACCAACCCTTATGTATGGAAGCGAAGTATGGAGTTGGAAAAATAAGGATGAAAGTAGATTTAATGCAGTAGAAATGCGATCTCTCAGGCGAATGTGTAGTAATATGTATGATAGGTGAACTAATGTTAAAATTAGAGCAGAATGCAAGGCTGAGATAAGCATTATCGACAAAATTAAGAAAGGTCTTTTACGATGGTTCGGTCATGTAGAGCGAATGGATGATGAAAGAACGGCTAAAAAAATATATGATGCGACGGTGCCTGGAGGTAGAAATCGACGCAGGCCGAGAAAGACATGGCATGATCAAGTAAAACAAGTGCTTGAAAGTGGGCATGTGAAGCAAGAGAAGTATGCCAGGACAGAGTGGTGTGGCGTTCTATCCTCTGGCGTGATGGTTAGTTAGTTAGTTAATAATAGTATAGTATAGATAGTCAGAATTTATCTTCAGAACTAGACCGAAAGGTAAAATTCCGCCTAGTCAAGGAAATTGAAACTGGACTGCCATGCATGGCGACACGGGTCCGATTCCCGTCGGGAATCTAAAAACTGAAGCGTAAGACTGGTAATCTTTCCTTAATGAAAAAACATCTTAAACACTGAACTTGGTGAGCCAATTCAGTGTCCTATGCACCATTAGGTGCACTCAAGGGAAAGTAGTTGTAGAAAGAAATAAATGTTATACAGAAAATATAAAAATATGATTACTCTTGCCCGGCTTATTTAACACATCTGCAAAGATATACAATACAAGGTATGTTGATATTTAAGATAAAATAGTGACTATTGCGAATTTAATTTAAAAAACAACTAAGTCATATTCTTCTACGATAATATTTTCCATTGCTATGGTATTTTTATTCAAATTACCGTCTCAATAGTTTCTTACATCAATAAGGCTGTTCTACGGGGTAATTTGAAGGCGTGAAAGAGCCGTTAAAGTAAAGTGCTCGGGAGGAACATCCAACTGCCATCACGGGCCATCCAGTGGGGCCAATGCATCGGAAAATTTTATGTCTGGATCAGATATGATGGCTGATGAATTTAACTTACTCTGTGTGAAAGCAGTATAACTTCATGGATCAGTAGCACCATCTCTATATGGGAAAACTTGTTATTGATTCTCTCTGCCGACTTTCTTCCTCAAACGTAGACACAAGTGATAATAATACGATAAGTACTTGGTTGTATGGACTAAAAAAAATTGGTAGTTTATATTTGGCGATATATGCGGTACACAATTTTATTTCGCAAAACAACATGATAATTATTGCCTAGATGGCGAAAGAAAAGCTATAATTGATTAGTCACTCTTAGTATTTTCTAATTATTATGAATAAAAATTTTGGAAACAAATGGAGATTTAATGCAGATATTTATGTAGAAAAATAAAAAATGCTTTAACCTAAAATATTTCATTTTATTTTATTTACCCATACGTTAGATTGCTGTTACACAAAATATTCGTATTGGCAGTCTCCGTAACGCAATGGCTAAGACGCGGGACTCGCGATACGGAAGTTCCGGGTTCGATTCCGGACGAGAACACGGAAATCAAAAGTGATTTTCTTAAGCCTTGATGTTTATGATGCATTTTACCACTGTTATATAGTTTAAATGTGGTACTAATGCAAAAAAGAAAAAAAAGTAGATGTCCTTTCAATATGTATGTATTTACGTTTTAACTCACGTTTTACGTTTCAACTTATCCAATTATAACGAATTGCAGTAATGCAACGAATGTCATTTAAAATGCAATTGGATACCACCATGGGCAGGCGGGTTTAGAGGTGATATTTGACAAGCAAGTACCAGGATAACAGCCACGAGAGGAGTGAACTTCTCAGAATGAAATTCATAATAAAATCTGCTTGCAGCCTGACAGGTTACACCGGGAACTTTCTGGAACATGGAAATATTCACACTTGGTTTGTATATGCGTCTAAAAGTTAGCAATCTAATTTGAAAGACATGTTGGTTTATGCATTCGCAACCAAAGTAAAAGAAAAAGGGTTGCCATATTGACGAAAAAATCTCAAACAAGGTCGTTGAAATAAAACTTCTGATTTTAACTAACACCATAAAAACACAAATTTGCACAGTTTTTCTATTTTCCCTTATTCGAAAGGGTGTATAGTGTATGGAGTATAATATGGTGTATAGGGACACTGCATTGAGATATCGTGTAATAATTCAAAAATACGCAGGCTAGCGTTAAGTTACAGTGTCAATAGAAAGTATTCCATAAAATACTCACGTGAAAATCTATATGTACCTAGTACCTACCTACTTATGTATTTCATTTTGACCCTTACATGAATCTAACTTACTTACTGTGTGACACCTTGGACTGGTACTGAAGCGTGTGACTGATCATCTTACCTTCATGTAATAAAATGATATCAAGAATCACTGCACTTGGTGTACCGATGCAGTGCCCTATGCACCATTGGGTGCGGATAAGGGAAGTAGTAGTAGTAACTTATTGCATATAAGACAGAGCGAGATGGAGAACCAGATGTTGCAAACTAACCCCCAGGATGGTGACATCAAAAACGTTTTTTTTGTTTACTTTTTAGAAAATAAAAAAAGGAGTGGATAATTTTTTAAATCATTATTAAGGTAAAACCATGCGATTGATTGAATCACAAGCTGGAAAGTTAAATGTGCTTCATTTTTCAGTTTGCTTATAAAATTAATATTGTCTATTTATGAGTTTGTAATCTTTGTACCCTAATGGAATTTGTAATGTAATACATTTTGCTTACAATTGAATGGTTTCTTGAGAGAACTTTCATTTTACAGGGGTGGTGAATAATTTGTTTGCTCGTTTTTGCAAATGTTTCAAAAATGATTGTCTTTTTAGTGAATTTTTTATTTGATTTTAAACGGGACGCAGAGGTGAGGCAACGGAAACAGCATCCTGTGGTATTTGTCCGGCTAACTGAGCTATACCAATACTGCGTAAATACATATTATGTCTTCCGAGAGGCTTAACCACTTTTATCTCTTTATAAGGCAGGTTCCTGGCATCCTGTCCGCTGCTGATAATTCGTTGGCATTTTACGTCAGAATTGCAAGGCGCAGACCTAACTTGGGAAAAAACCAAGACACGCAGGAACTGGGCGGCCGGTTGCTAAATTTAGTCAGTTTGTGGAACACATGTACTCTATTAAGAATAAGAAAGCGGATATGGAATTATGGTGGTTGTGATTAGAAAAATATGAATTCGACGGGTGATGGCCGAGTGATAGCGTCACGATCTTTGAGTCTAGAAATCGAATCCCCATTTCGCCGCCACTTAATTCCTATTTAATGCACAAGTCGCCTAGGCTTTATTGAAACAAAGTATTTACAAGTTGAAATATGTTAAAAAATCATATAAGATGCACAGGCTTGTTTTTATAGAGAAAAATCTTTGGCTATTAACCGTTGGTGATTGTCCGTATCAAATGGGGTGAACCGTTTTTAGATAGATAATAATAATATTGAGTTTTATGAAATGATGGAATTTTGCAATTATTTTAATTACACCGGTTTTAAACATAATATTTTATGAAATTGCGCAAGTATAGAACATTATTATTCTCGTTTATGTTTAACGAGCACGCAGTTGATCGAAGAATATATTGATCGTATTCAAATTACAAATGTAATTTCACTTTGTACTTCCACTTTCCTGGTGGTTGAAGTTTCCCAGACGCGAGTGTTCTCGTATCACTGTTTCCTTCAGACTATTTCACAAGTCGCGATACAGAGGCGTGCGAGTATAGGAACATTTTTACGGTGTGTTTTATATTTTGGACAAAGCAGTGGACTCCACATTGGAATCTCGCTCCACCACAATGGGCTTATAAAAAAAAAATTGGATGGTGATTTATATTTTTTTTAAAATGTTATAATTATTATGTCCGTAATTAATTTTTTAAATATCATAATCGCGATTTACCGCCAAAACAGGTCATTATAAAGGACGCGTCTATTAATTTTAACCAAGTTTTGATGTAACTTTAGCCAATTCTATTAATTAAACAAGTTTCGACGTAAGTAGCCTCTAAAATAGAAAAAATGTACACAGCCACTTCTCTGGTTCTACGCATCAACTATATATATTCAGTACGACCCTTTTTGTGGATGAGACGGGTGCTTTTAAATTAAAGCATCCGTCTGCGGTCAAAACGTTTTTATAAGCTCCGTTTTTTATTAAATTTTTTCACAGAAAAAAAAATATATATTCTTAACTATACACAACAAAAAACTGGCAGATTTTAAAAATATAGGACACTTACCTTTTCGTTTCTAACTGTTTGATCGTATTCAACTTATATCAGTCAAATATTTGTAACTGTTTTGATTTGCTTATACTAACCATTTCTTAATTTTATACTACTAAACCACTCGTTAAAATAAAGAGTAGTGGGACTCTCTGAGTTCTTGTACCTACTTAAACCTATATATATATATGTAGTTTGCTATTTAAAGCGTGGAGCTTAATATTTCAATGACAAAACTATATTTTTACAGCCTCCTGTATCTATAAATGAACTTAATTTGAGTGCGGTAAAGTATAGCAAAAACTATTTAATGCAAAGTAGTGCAGAATTCTATATTACATAATTCAGTTTGTATTAGTTAAACACCATAAAAGTGATAGACCAAAAAATTAACAAAAATTTTTCATCTGCATTCAATAGTTTACTTAATCAAAAAAGTCACCGCACGCCCTTGCTCTATACCTAAGTATTGTACCACCTTCAGACACATCCTGTTTCCTTGATACGATCCGACCATTTTAAATTAACTTTGCATATACTGTGCATATGAAGTGCATTTGCATGTCAACTGAAAGCTACATTTATAAAAAATATATTCGTATCTAAAAGCGCTTTGAGTAAGAATGCGAAAAAAGTTATTAGGTACCATATCACAATTACAATCAATAGTGAAATCGTGAAAGAAACAACTTATGTTTAAGTAGTAATTAATATTTTGGTACGGAAATAGTAAGTTGATAAAATCATAAGTTATAATATTACAATAATAATATATTGTGATGCCTGACGTGGGAGGAGGCGAGAGAGCTGGCTGGTGACAAAGTATTATGGAGGGATCTGGTAATGTCCACATGCTCTACATAGGAGCGAACGTGGCGAAAAAGAAGAAGAATATTATGATTACACATTAAAAAGCGAAATGTTTCTAAATTATTAAAAGTTGAAAATGTAATTTAGAGGTAATTAAACTGGCAATGACATACCTGGGTACTACAACAATGGCACGTATATATCTATACCTACAGATAAACTAATATACATATTTCTTAGGCGTCTTAGCCGTGGATTGAATAAAGCCTTTTCAAATCATGATTTTTTAATAACACCGTTCTCTTTGACAGACAAAAGCGCTACTCGAACGGATTCATATTATATTATTATACACAATCCCAGGCGGGGGTTGTAGCAGGGGGTGAATTAAATATAAATGCGAATTATTATAAAAATCATAAGACGATAAAAAATAGGCATTGTTCCGAGCGACTAGGGAAGTAATGTTTACATGCTATTGTCGAGGAAAATGAGATTTTTTTGGATTAAAACTTCTTTATGCTGTTAGCTGGAGGGGTAGGTAGGTAGGGGAAGGATGTTTGAATCCATTCACTCAAGTATTTCCTTTCAAGAATACAAATTTAATTTTTCTTCCCTCACCCCATGATCCGTGTATGGTGAGTCCATGGAAACCTTGTCTTTGTGTTTTCTTCCTGATTGCATTTGTGTAATCCAAGGTTTCTTCAGAGAAATGTTTACCCTACTGACGGTTTTTTTGAAAAAAGCGTCCGTTTGTTGAACTGAAAAAATAATCTCAATTAGTAAAAATAAAAGTAATTATACTTTATTTCGTATCATCGTTGATACAGCTTAATATGAAGTAAGTAAATTAATAAAAATAAATAAAAAAACTAAAAAAAATAAAATAATGCTTCAAGAGTGGGCCATCCGCGTACAGCAGCGAGGCTTGAAACATCCCACTCCGCACCCAAACAGCCAACTCCTGAAGTTGGCCACTTTAAAGCGCACCGTGGCTTCAAAGGAGTTTATTCCTTAGATAGCGTTAATTAAATTAATGATTTACTCAAAAATACTTAAATTAATTTTTGGAGTATTAAATTGTCTTGTCAGAGTGAACTCAAATAACAGTCCTGAAATGATTTATTATTGCACTTAATGCAAACTTCAAATACGAAATAAAAAAATCCACTTTAAGTATTTAATATTTTTATTGATCATTGTATTTTTATCTAAAAAAAATGCTACCATTACTTTCCCATAATTGGCAGCTGACGGTGCGTAGGGCACTGCATTATTACACCAACAGTCTTTCGCTTTAGAGCTAATCTAGCTTAACGCGTTAACCACTTCACCAAAATGCATAAAAAACCACTTAACCTAATATTATTTACCTATCATTGTGATTAATTAACGATAAAAAAAAAAAAAATATATGTACAAGCATTAATTTTCTTATGTTGGAACGTTGTAAAGTATTAGTCCCAAAACGAAGAAAAAAACGTTAATCTTGTTCAACGCTAAGATTGGCAAATATCATAATTCGACTTGGAGGATAATAATGACGAAGGTGTCTGCCACAATACGTTACGTTTCGCTAAGTCATAATACTAAAATAAATCTTTTGTGGATAAGGATTATTCTAGCAATAAATTGAGATAAACCGTAATTAAGTGACTTGGATATTATTCTTCTGAGAAAATCTCGTTATCTTTCTCATGACTAGACAAATATTTAGAAAAAATATAGCCTTGTAATTTAATACTCAATATTATATTACTAATGCTTGTAAAAGGCTAAAAAATGTTAAATTGAAGTTATACAGTCGTTAAGAAATTTTCTCTACATAATATATTGAAATGCCCGCCTCGTAGCATAGTGGTAGCGCATTTGGCTACCATGCATGAGGTCGCGGGTTCGATTCCCGTAGGGGGTCAAAATGAAATATTTATTTACATTTTTTTTTCATATTAATATTTCATTTGTGATACCTTGGACTGGTACTGAAGCGTAAGACTGATCATCTTACCTTCTTAAAATAAAATGATCAAGAATCATTGCACTTGGTGTACCAATGCATTGCCCTATGCATCATCTGGTGCGTATAAGGGAAAGTAGTGGTAGTAGTAGTACTATAATATATTGAAATTTTTACAATACTTGAAATTCGATGGAAAATGAATGATTACCTACTTAAAAAATACCTACCTTTTATAAAGTTCACATTTTATATTTTTCAAGTAATATGTTCTTTGTTTCTAGTTTTAAGTTCAATTATGATATGTAAATTATAAAAAAAGTATTGTAAAAAAAGTACTTGGAAAATGAAATAAAGTATTACAACAATTGGTGCTACTTTGAACATAACTTATTGAATTAGGGTCACTAAGTCGTCATGAATTTAATTAGTTTAATAAAATGTCTGTATGTACATCTAATTACACAAGTCGTAAAAGTTTTGATGAAAACAGTGTTTATAAATGATCAGAAAACTGCTCAGATTTATTTATTATTTAAAAAAAAGTTCACTAACGCAACGCGCTAATATCCTACTAGTACAAGCACCACGTACCGACCAAATTCCATCCCAACTTACGCTATATTTCTTGACATAAATGAATAAATTAAAAGGAAAAATGGCTGTAAGCGAAAATCCCATTTTTTATTGCAGTAGGTAATAAACTGCGCTATAAAGGTGCCCGTCAAAATTTTGTTTGAAATGAATTTGTTTTGCGTTACTCTGTGACAATTGGGTGTTTGGAGATTAAAAAGTGCAAGACTGCCCACCTTAATGAAATAAAGAAAATAAAACAACGGATTAATTCTTCGCTTCAAAAAGCGCCATGTTGGCACTTTTGTCAAGGGGTTGGCCATTTCTTTTAATTAATTTCGTCTTGACGACGAGTTTTTCTAGCTGGGAAATGAAATTCTTTTCGGATCGTAAAATTAGTGATAAATTATGCACTTAATCTGTTTTGGAAGCGACTGACGACACTGATCTCAATTCAAGCTATGAAAAGCTACGAACCTTTCATTCGTTCTGGATAAACAACATTTTACTATGTTTACATAATGTATACTTTGTATGTTAACATAACAATCTTAATCCGCGATTCAGAGAGATTATTAACTATCAAAAATATTTACGTTAGTTTATTGTATTTTTCAATAAAAATGTACGATTGTTAAATTGAGATGCTGAAGTTTCTACTATTATCAGGAAACGAATTTAGTTTTGACTAAAATTAATTTAAACATAGAAAAATAATAATTTAACAACCTTACCATCCCGAAGAGACAGGCTGAGAAGATAGAACGCCCTACCACTCTACCCTGGCATACTTCTCTTGCTTCCTCCATAGTCATACGTCTTCTCAAACATGCACACCGATTATTCCCACTTTTTACATGACCATTTTCAAGCACTTGTACTTGATCATACCATGCATTTATGAGAAAAATATTAGTGAAGTGATCAAATCACTAAAGTGACTTTAAAAATCACCCCTCATACTATAATATGATGTATTAATTAAAAATGCTGCCCTCATACCAAAATTATGTTTCTTTTTCACGTAGTTTCTAAAGTGAAAATTTACATTCGCGTAGCTGAGAGTAAAGTAATTTAATACCTATTTATTTTTCAAAAATTCTGAAGCATTTTAAAGTATTTCATGCATGAAATACTTCACGCTTACAGCAAGACATGGCTTTTAATTAACCCTTAAATTTATGCACAAACTTCAGAGAACATCTAAATGTATGTATAAAGTATAATGGTTCTAAGTATCCGCCACGGGTAAAATTATTTCACTTTAAGGTTTGTATAAACATAACTCTTCTTTTATGAACACAAAACATTGTTTATGAACATTTCAATGTCCATACTAATGAGTTTACTTTGCGAAACAAGTTGTGAAATATTTACGTAAAATATGGAATTTGTATGCACTTTTGTACTGCATTTTTAAATTAAAAAAGATTATTCTTCATTGACATAAATTCACATTCTCATCAAAACAGAAGTATTAACACTACTTAAATTTTCACAGATATTTTTTAACACAAGGATGCCTAGCGTTGACAATTTTTTTTCACATTTTTTTTTTTACCATTATGGATTTAATTTCGTATTTGGATGGATTTCCACATATCCTGCCTATGTGGAGCATATGGAATCCACGATCTGCCTCCGCCAAGCGATCGGTCGCCAGCTCCCGTGCATCCTCCCAAGTCAAGTCCACGTCCCACAGCTCTGACGCAAACTGCCGATGAATTGTCAACAGTGGACGACCAGGACGCTGAGAACCTGATGCCTTGTAATATAGGCAAGCATGGTTAAGGCTCTCGGGAGGCATACGTAGTATATGGCCTAGCCAGCCGAAACGCCTTCGCCGGATGACAGTGGATACCAAAGGTTGCTGTGTCCGTTGCCTCACCTCTGTGTTCCTTACAAAGTCAAACCACCGCACACCTAAAATTCTTCTAAGACACCTATTCTCAAAACTCAGAAGTCTGCTGTCTTGGGCCCTGGTTAGGTGCCACGATTCGCAGCCATAGAGGAGAACAGGTGTGATGCAGGAGTTATAAAGGCGGAATTTTGTTTGAACCGAGTTAATTATCCGATCTCCAGACAGCTTTCATACTGTTGAATGCGGCGCCCGCTACTCCAAGCCGCACTCCCAGTTCTTTCTGAACTCTGCCGTTTTCTGTCATGTACGCTAGTAAATATAATGTTTCTTTTTATGTAGATGTATTTTTATATTTTTTAAAATTTTAGTTTCTTAGATTTTTTTACTGAAAATATTTCATTCATCTTTTAATTGTAAAAATATACAATTATTCTATAGTTCCATATGTGTGTAAAATAACGATGACTTCTAATAAAATTACCAATTTGTTTTCAGCCTATATATTGTTTTCATTTTCATCTTTGTAATAGAAAAGTGATTAGCTTAATTCCAGTATATTACCAACGTATCTTTGAGAGCGAGAATAATATTCAGGTTCAAACATGGAGAAATTTCAATTTGTGGTTAATAATGGCAAACATGTTATTTGACTACATTGTCGATAGCTTGTTTGAATGTCATCAGGTTTATAATAATTTCTAAAGAACCCAATTAAAGTCAAAATGAGATCTATTGTACCAAATATGTTCTGAATATTGTAGGTAGGTACCTACATTAATCTCCCCCTCACTTCGTGAACTTTGTTTATTTTACTGAGCCGATGCGGTGTATATATATATATTCGGTTTTAATTTTCAATTTTTGTAAAACGAAAAATTTAATGATGTCGTATCTTGTTAACATTTTTTAATTGTTCATTTAAACTACTACTCTCCCTTCTACGCACCCAATGGTGCATAGGGCACTGCGTCGGTTCACCAAGTGCTGTGTATCTTGATAAATTTATCATTATTCTTAATTGTTAAGTTATTTTTCTATTATTTGAATGTAACTCCGGAACTGAAATTTTAAGTTGAAAAAAAAAAAATTTACCTGAAATCTTTTCTAAAAGTTATTAAGGTATGTGATTACCAGATTAACAAGCACGATGTTGTATTATGAGTCGAGATATTTGGGTATTTAAAAAAAAAAAAAAAAAGTAGTATAAGCGCCATAAAAAAAAAATAGACAAAAATAGCAAGATAGAATACAAGCTGTACAAACTACGATATATCCCCTTTGAACGTTTACTAAGTGTGTGTGGTATTCTCATATTATAGGGAGAATGTAATGAAGACTGAAATGTAACAGGTAGAAAGAGGAGAAAGTAACAAACATCACATTTGTTACAAGTCTGAGGGTAGACAGGACGACTGCAGAAGTGAACAAAGAAAGAAAAATGAAACACGTGTTTATTTTCCAAAAGAACTTGTAATATTTATTCGTTTTGTAATGTCTATCTCGATACAAATAGAGGCTATTCACTCTTGAACGTAGAAGAAACGTTCTGTATAAAAACGGTTCTTAATATTTATTTATTTTGAGGGAGAACAAATCGTGGGTATACTGGCAAAAAACGCTAACTCGAAAATATGCTGTTTGGATTTAATGATGCAGTATTGTTAAGTTTTTAAAGCTCTACAATCGGCAGAAACACAAATTTTGGATAACTTATAAAGCGCTTTTTTACTGAAGTACCTAACCTAAAATCATATTTCTTTCTTTCTCTAAAATAAAAAGGAAATACTGCTATTAACAATAAAAGTTTTCTAAGAATGAAAATTAATTACATGTTTGAAAAAATGAGAAATGATTAAAGTTTCAACTCATAATGCAATATATAAAAAAAAAAAAATTGGAAAAAAAAACTTAAATGCTTGATTTCTCAAAACAGGTATATTAGAGTTAACGTTTTTTTGCCAGTATACCCACGAAATTTATATTTATTTATTTTATTTTATTTTATTGTTTTTACGCCCATAGGGCATTTACATATACATTTTTAAATTATTACACAGTAGGTAGCTATTCATTACCGCCAGAGATGGCATCCAGACACTGTTCCCTAAAATGCACTAGATTTGTGTTGAAAATATCAATATTGTTAGCAAACTTGTAAGCCAGTGCGTGCATTCTTCGTATCGGTGAGTTAGCACTGTAATTGGTCGATGATTGGCTGTAGTAAAATAGTGCATTACTACGGGTAACTCGACCAGGCACTCGTATACTAATTAAATTTGGATAATGTAGAATTGAATACTATTACTACTTTCCCTTATCAACGCCTAATGGCGCATAGGGCACTGCATTGGAACACCAATATCTACCAATATCAGTGTATCTTGATAATTCATTTTATAACATGGTAAGATGATCAGTCTTACGCTTCACTGCCAGTCCAAAGTATAACACATGTAATATTAATATGAAACCACTTGTAAATGAAAAATTCACGTTGATCCCCTACGGGAATCGAACCTGCGACCTAATGCATTGTAGCCAAACGCGCTATCACTGTGCTATGAGGCGAACAATTACACTTTCCATAAATTAGAATCTTAATAAATTATTACATGAAGACAAGATAGTCAGTCTTACGCTTCAGTGCCAGTCTAAGGTATCACATTAGAAATATATAATTATATTTAAAAAACATACAATTTTTTATTATTATTGACCCCGTCGGGAATCGAGTCCGTGACCTCGTGTATGCTAGCCCAACACGCTAACCACTACACCACGAGGCGGATAAAATAAAATCTAAAATAAAGCACAAACATTTATTTTGTGTGTGGTGTGGATAAATAATAAAAGCTAGGAAACATGTCATTCCTTGGACTGGGTTTGATGCGTGAGACTGATCATCTTACCTTCATGTAATAAAATTGTCATGATACACTGCACTTGGTGTACCGATGCAGTGCCCTATGCACCATTGGGTGCGGACAAGGGAAAAGTAGTAGTAGTAGTAGTAGGAACTAAAAATGTTTAAGTGCATTTCTTTAATTCTTTGGTAATTATTTTCTAGCGTTAATATGAGATTGAAATGGCTCTTATTTGTTTCGGGTTGTCCTCAGGTGAATAAGCTCCGGTGAGTACCTCACGCGTGTGGGTGGTTTGGTATCGTCTGGCGCTCTGACAGCGAGCTTTTACATCGGATAGCAGGAGAGTTCGGGGGCTTTTAGCGCAGAATCAATTCACATTATTCAGAGCTTTGCTTACAGCCTGTGAACCTGTACCTATACGACTCTAGTGCTAATGAAAATATTATGTATTCCTAAGATACTAAGTCTCTAGCATGAAGCGAAATGTTTATTATTTATAATACACAAGTGCACAGAGCAAGATAACTAATTCACACTTTGCACAAGACTAAAAACTGTACAGTTTTATTTTTAAGAAAACTGTACAGTCTGTCAAAAGATTGGTTGATAATGTATATTTTTTAAAGCGCGATTGTAAGCTATTATCGTATATCGTCGTCTTGGTGGTCAAGAGAGCTAAGACACACATGTGTTGTTTTGAGAAAGTAAACAATGAAGTTTAAAGAAACACCAAAATTTTATGGAGAATCGCTTTCCTTTTTTTTCTCACTTTAGCAAAATTCAGTATATTCTAATAATGTAATATCACTTAGCTCTCTTCATTACTATACTATAAAGTTATAAAGTATACAGTTCTCTGATTAACAAACCGTAAAAATATAATTTTTTCAAAATATGTGGGTTGGCTCTTTTGACCACCAAGGCATTATAATTTATAATAAAGTCATTTATATTATATGCGCCACAACTGTGATATATTATTTTTTTAATACGTTGGACCATTGGGTGTGGATAAGGAAAACTAGTATGAAAAAGAGAAAATAAGAAGAATGGGTGACTAATTATTATTATGAGTATGGAGTACCTATACAAATCGAAAACAAATGGAAAAATTATTGATCTTAGTGTTAAAATTCTCAATACAGCTAATATGTTATACGAGTACATGTACAGCAATCGAAAATAAGCCTTAGCGATTTTCCTTATTTTCCAAATTAACGAAGGAAAAACTTCAAACATTCAAACTCAAAAGTTTCCAGACGTTTCGACTCATGACGTCACAACGTTATGTATGGCAGTACACGAAAAGTAATAATCTAAATATAATGAACCTTATGAGTTCAAGTATTGAATAAGTTATGAAGAGAAAATACACAAAACTGCGAGTAAATTGAATTTGATTTGGTGATTTCAAATAACGAAGTTTTATTTCGTAAACTACCTAACAAGTCATCGGTTATACCGAATAATCCGAATTAAGAAATCGAATATTAATCGGTTATAGCGAGTAGTAAAAAATAATTCGAATTTATTCGGTATAACTCATTAATATTCGATTTCTTTAAATTATAAAAAATAAATTAATGCATTCAAATTTAAAAAAAATTTAATACAATTTTTAATCTAAGCGGCTTGTGCTTGAAATTAGGAATCAAATCGTGGCGGAGTAGTATAAAGTCAAACCACCTTATATTCTCTTCTGATACACCTATTCTCAAAGCTTAGAAGTCGGCTATTTTGGGCCTTGGTTAGGTACCACAGGAGGAGAACAGGTGTTAAAAAGGCGGCATTTTGTTTTTACCGAGAGCAAACATCCGATCTCCAGAGAGCCTTTATACTTTTGCGAATGCGGGCCCCGCTAATCCAAGCCGCTGCCCAGTTCTTTTTGAAAGCTGCAGTTTTGAATACCATATTATCAATTTATGAAATTAAGTTTCTAAGACATAGTCATAGTTGTGAAATGAGTCTAACTAAGCTAAGTTAAAAATGTTGTACGTCTTTGTTCTAGTTTTAAAATTAAAGGAGCTACAGATTTTTAAATTTATCGTTGTACCCTGAAACTCCTCAGGCTATGTTCAAAACAAACAATTAGCATTTTTGCAGGAATTATTTATTAATTTTAACCCTAGAGAGATAACCTTATTTTTTGGTGCTAAAAGATAAACTAGCGCCTGAGAGGCGCACAACATTTAAAACCTATTTATTAAATAAATTAAAATAATTTTTATATTTTTTAAAATCTTAATTAATTTTCATATTATTAATGAGTAAATAAAACATAAATGTTTAATTTTTATTTTTTTTTATTTTTAGGATATTAAAAACCCTTTACAAAAAGTACCAAAAACCAGCAGTCCTCTGTATTAAGGTATTTATGCCACATTTAGTACCACAGTGTTTTTTTGCTATGACGGTATGCATCGTCATAGCAACAAAACGATGGTACTTACCGAGCAGAAGCGACCGTCACTCGGTGGAGATGACCAACGACGAGTTGGTTTGCAAACACAAGCTTGCACGCGCTTCGGTTAGAAAAAGACAGCGATATATTTGTTTCGCGGGCGCCTCTGAGGCGCACGTTATCTTTCTAGGGTTAATAAGATTCTCACCGGGTTATATATACCACCAACTAGATTGATCTCCAAATATACACATGACAGAGAAATTTTTTCATTTCACTGTACATGGATATAACATGTTCTGATAATAATTTAATGGCATTTTGACGACATAAAAAAATGTTCAAATAATTTAAAATTATTCTGCAACATTGTTAGATATGGAAACAAACTTAAAAGATACGTAGCTATACAATCACTACAATTTTGTAGTTTTACGGTGTGGAAAGCCTGCATGTACCACAGTTAAGTAGATACTTGAGCTATTAGATAATTACAAATAAATCGATGTTATTGTATAAATATAACTGTTAATTCGCATCACTAGTACCGCTACACATGGTCGCAAAACGTGCTGTAATTATTAAACATGAAATTATACCGTAAAATTAATGAAGCAATGAAACATCCTACATGTTCCTGGCCAGAGTTTTACAACCCTGCGCCCTGTAATAAAACACAGTAGCCGAATAGTCGTACAATGGCCGAAATGACTAAATGACAGTAGATTACGCGGGAAAAGGAGCAGAGGTACCAACACAAAATGGCGGCAAATGTTTATTACCAACCGTCGCCAACAGAGATCCCGCGAACAATCCTTTTTTTGCAACACGTTAATTTATCAATGGAGGCAGATACTTTTGCGCTTTTTAATTGAAACGTCACCGATGATAAATCTAAAACGGGGGCTTGAAATATCCTAATTTTTATTTTCATCCCATTTCAAAATATTGGGTTTATTTAAGAATTAACTGAGTGTATTAAAAAAAGCTAACGTCCGAAGACATGATACGTTTATATATTCATATATAAGTACATAAGTAGGTACTTTCAGTGTAAAGCCCGCTATATACGGGACAGTTTTCCGCGCAGTTTTCTATGCAGTCTGAAAACGGTCCCGTATACAACGAAAACTGTTTAAAAAACTGCGTGCTTATGTCAGATTTAAGCTGACATGACAGTTAATGTTTTTTACGTAAACGTTTAAGTAGACATTGGTTTATTGTATGCTTTTAAATACGTAAAAAACCAATAACGTATTTACATTATTAGCTAATTTTACAATTTCCTGAGAGCAAACATACGATAATAACTTACAATCGCGTTTCAAAAATACACATATTTAGCGTGACAGAAGTTTGACAGACTGCACAGTTTTCTGAACAAGAAACTGTGTAGTTTTCTGAACAAGAAACTGTCCCGTATACAGCGGGCATTAGGTACACTATATATTTAATAAATTGGAATAGGTAAGTATGACGGATTATAACCGGAAAAAGTCAAATTCTCCATTTTTTCACCACGAAAATGAACATTATTTTAGCTACCTATGTGTGTAAAAAGATAATAATAAATATATGTGTCTTCGGTAGTGTTTATTAGCTTTTACTTAGTACAAGTTGTACTTAGTCGGTCGTATCTAATAAGTGCTTATCAAAAGAGGCTAAATTTACAGTTTTAATGAAGCTCGGGTACCAACCCTTATATATGGAAGCGAAGTATGGAGTTGGAAAAAGAAGGACAAAAGTAGATTAAATGCAGTTGAAATGCGATCTCTCAGGCGAATGTGTGGTAAAACTATTGGTGATGGGTGCACTTATGTCAAAATTAAAGCAGAATGCAAAGCTGAAATAAGCATTATTGACAAAATTAAGAAAGGTCTTTTACGATGGTTAGGTCACGTAGAGCGAACGGATGATAAAAGAACGGCTAAAAAAATATATGATGCGACTGTCCCTGCATGTAGAAGTCGAGGAAGGCCGAGAAAGACATGGCATGATCAAGTTAAACAAGTGCTTGAAAGTGGGCATGTAAGAAGTCGGAATAATCGACGTGCGTGCATGGGAAGATGTATGAATGTGGAGGAAGCAAGAGAAGTATGTCAGGACAGAGTGGTGTGGCGTTCTATCCTCTCTGCCTACCCCTTTGGAGAAATGGCGGGATGGTTAGTAAGTTAGTTAAGTTGTAACGCATTTTTACAATACTGTCAACATACAAAAAATTATTATTTATTAATGATTTGTAATACTTCACCATAAATAAAGCCCTTTTTGTTACAGTTTATTGTGTATTGCCAATTAATTTAAAGCGGCCATTATGTTTCCAATAAATATTTAAAAAAGTAAATGTAAATTGCTTCGTTTTATGAATGCACTTACCTCCAGGACAAGGGGAGTTCAACTCTCCTTTCATTCACCAGATGTTACCCTGCAGGGAATTTTATATTATAAATTTGGTTTATTAACGACCGGCCATTTCAGGACGATTAACCAGAACTTTGGCACTATCTCCGTTTTGTCTCCCCTGCTTTAGTTTGGCCAGCACTGATAAAAATTGCTAGAGGCGCAATGAAAAATTCAAAAATACAATATTGCTTTGTTTTACAGCGAACGTCGAAGTTAAAGTATACATGGTGTAACAAAACTCGTAGTACAACCCGAAAACTGGTGAATCTACATCATATTTGACTTTAAATCTAAGCTTAAAAATAAAAAAAAAATCTTTTTATCAAAGCTTTCATTAGTACTGCAGATTAAGTAAATTTGCACAAATTCATAGTAAAATAATGTTTTTTCTTTTGTTTTATTTATGAATAGTAATAATTTGACTAAATACACGATTTTTGATAACAATTTGCACAAACTTATCGAAAAAAAAAATTTACATCGTACTCAATTTTCTCGAAAACTATGGGTCAAATAAAAAAAAAAAATCTACAAAATCGACTCCAAATATTATGTAGATTCGCTAATTTCCCGCTTGTACATCGAGTTTTGTTACACCCTGAATTGGTGCATTATATTAAAAATACATAATTAACACTGCCATTAATGTTCATAGAATCGCTTAGTTTATTTTTTATTTCGTTCCGTGTAACAGAATTGTATACCTCATTACCAAAGGCAAGATGAATGCGAGCAGGAAAAATAAAAATGCTTTTTTCTTTGAAAACTCTTTCTTTGGAGAATTTCTCCAGATATGAGTTTTTCATTTTAAAAAATTTATGAAACGTAATACGTCTCCACTATACACATAATATTACATTATATACAATTCATTACATTGTTTTTATTATACGACGAAATAATATATTTGCATGTTTTTCTATTTATAAATACTATTTTGTAGAAGTAGGAAATATAACCAACCAATTCATGGGGTGTGACCTTTTGATTTAACGATCATTAGACTCTAGTCCGTAACGCTACCACCGGGCCTCTATCAGACTCAAATTGACGATACATCAATTTAATACACTCGGTTAGAAAATAACCATAATAATAATATTTGGTTTGATTTATATTTTTTATTGACATTACTTGGTGGAATTCCATGATTAAATTATTAAATATATAATATAATAATATAAGAAAATAAATTATATAAAAATAATTTAATAAAACTTATCCCTCCAGTTCCCCATTACCTACTTTGTTACATTAATGCCATTTAACACATGTTTTGTATTTCGTCTCTTCTTTCTCTCATATTGTCTTTTTCCAACTCATGTGTTTAGTATCTAAATTTATTTTGTAAAAACTGCTATTTGTACTTTTGTCTTTACAACATGTTACCAGTCTGAAGATGCCCGTTACAGGGTGAAAGCGCTAACTGGTCAAAATAAATAAAAGTGGAAGTTTACCAAGTATTTTTGATTAACTTTAATTAGTTTATATATTGATAATTTAATAATATTTGGATTTAAAAAGTTTATTTTTTTCACTCTAAAGTTGACATGTTTCCAAACATGCTTTCATATTACAATCCTTTCTTTATTCCTTATTATGCGCATCTAATGTTGCATGGGATACTGTACCCCCACTACTACAATAAGTGCAGTGTACTTTAATAAACAAAATCATAATAATATATTGCATTATAGTACAAGAAATACTAAAAAAAGATATATGTGTATTTTTATTTATAAATTCCCAAACAAACACACAGTATCGTGAATAAGGTGACCAAAACTTCTAGGAAATTTAATCTATGGGGGTTAGTCATACATTTTGTATAAATGTTTGTTGCTTAATCTAAATTGAGTAGGCGTCTGGTATTGCTACAATGTACTTAAGTAAAATTATTTTATATTAAAAGTTTAATGTAGAATCTGTAGGTTTTACGAAAAGAGTAAATACATGAAAATAATTTCGACAATTTCGTCAATATGTCTCGAGTCACAGTGAAGAGTCAAATAAATTAAAATTTTCAGAATATGTTGATTCAGAATTTTTATGAAAGCAAAAAAAAAAGGTAAAAAGTGGCGTGTTCTACATACAGACACATTGTCTACAAATTATTATACTATAATCCATTTTTTAAAATAAAATAAAAAATCACTTTGAATTTTTATTCCACTTTTAAATGAGTTATTACTAACTAATTTCGGGTACCACCGTACCAAATTACCGGGTCAACAGAGCTAATAAGGATGGTTAGGGTAAATAGCTCTGATTGATGGTGATATTTATTTTATTTAAATAATTTATACAATGAATATACAAATTTAAGGGATAATAATTAAATAAAAAATTATGATAATTTTTTTTTTTAACATCTATAAATAACCATAAATCAAATTAGAGCAGTATCTGTGTAAACGTACATATATTAATAATATGTTTAAATACATAATAATTCCGAGAGTACATTATTTTAGGAATAATAAACGTATAATGAATGAATTATATATCTATCTGTTATATTGTTATAATGTATTTGTATACCCAGTTATAAATACATGCTTGTTTTATTGAATAAATCATCGGTATATATGTGTAATATTTTTAAATTAATCATTGGATTGTGAATAAAATTATTAATTATGGTGATGCCATTTTACTGCGTGATCTCATGCAATGAATAAATTCTCATCTGCGCAATTCTTTGGTCGTAAATTCGGTGATAGTACCTGTATTTAACACCGATCACGGAGATTATTTACACTTCTCTGTAACTTTATTTTACTTTCAAAGATCGTGTGAATGCTGTTTTCTTCGTCTTGACCATCTTTTGAATGCGAACTATAAACCACGTGAGTCCATTGTGAGCCATTAAAAGTGAGGGTCGATTCGAAGAACTGCGACACGCTACCGGAGTAAGGCAGTTTCTAACTTTATATCCTTATTTATTCTAAGTTTATTAGCTGAAAAAGTGTTTGCCCTTTACGACTCTCGCTTTTCAACTGCGTCGTAAAAATGCATCCAATATTTTTATCAAATCAGCTTTGATTTGCACACAAACATTCTATAAAATCCAATGACATTAAATTATCTTTGAATTACACAGCTGCACATCATGATTAACAAATTGTCAAAGCATTATTTGTAATAGTGTTTTATGACCTGTTAGAATGAATGGATTTAAAATGCCCATTGGATTATATGAGACAGTTTCTTGTTCAGAAAATCTATCTGCGTGAATCTCTGCAATGAATCATTTCTTCATCTGGTGCCATTCTTTGGTCCATAACTCTGTATGTCAATCTGTCAGTTAACTTCGCTCACGGTAAAGACACGCTAAATATTTGTGTTTCTTTGAAACGCGTTGAATTGCTGTAAGTCTTATTATCGGTATGTTAAACAGTGTCCATGCTCTCAGGAAATGAGGGTATCGATTCGATACTGCTACATTATGTATATATGTTATAATTTGATTAGTTTTTTTTACGACTTTCGTATTTAAAAGCATACAATAACAACCAATTAAAATTCAAAGACATTAAATTTAATTACACGCGCACATCATTACATAAAAAACATGATGACAGAATGATGAATTATCATATATGAGACAGCTTGTTCAATCTGACACTAGCACTACAGTTTTTCAAATGCAGTTTTGAAACGCGATTGTACCTTTATTACGGGTACCGTATTTTATTTTCAGACTGCGTTTACAGTCATGTCAGTTTAATCTGACACTATGTCAATAGTTTTACCTTTAAACTGCGCCGTTTTCATAAAGATAGTCTTTAAGTAAAATGTTTTTTAAATCTTAAAATGGAAAAGATATTATTGAATTTATTATGTTGGTACTTTTATACAACAATACAAAGAAATATTATCACATTTCTACAATAAAATTACACATTTATAAATAAAGAGCAGTGCATCATTTATGTGTCCAAGACATCAGATTAAAACAAATTAAGGTAATCAAGCCAATATACATGCTAGAAGTTCAATACCATACCAAAGTAAAGGGGAGATTCTGTGAACATTGCCGTTTTTATAGGAATAATAGCAAATGATACAGAATGCAGAAGGGGGACGCGTACGATTTGACCTGCGGCTACGCATGGTCTCCTGGTATTATTTGGCTGTAGTTTTATGGATCATTATGTTTACCCTTACGAAATTTCATTGCAAAAGTACAACGTTACAGCTACAAGATGACTCGTGTATGATGGACATAAAGTTTTATGGGGGATTGTTTTGCCGATGCTTTAGATCACCTCTTCACTGGTCATGTTCTCCTCATTGCAAGAACATACATATTTTCTTTTTGATAGTAAAATGATATTCAATCAAATTTGCCTCAGGGCTGCAATAAAAAAATAAGCTTCTGTGTACCTACGAAGTTACTAACATAGTAGATAGAAAAGTAAAGAAATCAGTCCAAAAATTAATATTTATCATTTCTGAAAGAACAGTTAATTATTAATCATATAAACGAATTTTGTTTCAAATGTTCCTTTCATACAAAAAAATGTTCTTACAGAAAATTTAAAGACCATTGAAAAAATATATACAAAGTAGTAGGTTTGTCAGTTAAATACATTAATTTGATCTCTATGTATCTACTGGTACTATAAACAGATACTTTTCTTCTTCTTTCACCACGTTCGCTCCTATGTTGAGCATGTGGGACATCACTAGATCCCTCCAGGAGACCCTATCACCAGCCAGCTCTCTACGCCTCCTCCCACGTCAGGCCCGCAGCCATCAATAATTTTACTTATATGTAAATGTTAAATATTAGATTACTCAATAAATAATCAAAAAATACTCAAATATTATGTGGTTTTAAAATTCTTAGGATGTCTACATTGGAAAAAAAGTGCATTGGAAAGAAAAACTCACAATATAAAAAACATGTTGCCTTATAATTCTGACACTTCGTTCATCAGATTTTTTTTGTTGCTAAAATATTTCAGAAACGTTTCAAATTCAATTATAGGATCGTTCTTGCTCGTTCAAACGCCTCTCAATATAAGTCTGTACTTCAACGTAAAAGTAAAAACGCTTTGGTAATATTTTTTACTGCGAAATGTAATCATAAGGTAACGGTATTAGCACTTAGCCGGGTAAGGGTTTCTAGTTTCGTGAAACTCGTGATGCAAATTTCACCTTTAGCCGTCTTTACGCCAAGCAGCAGGCAGCGCCCACCCACGCCTTGGTAAAATATACATCAAATTAAATTTTCATTACATTTTTACCACAAGTGCAATAAATTTAACGAGACTAAAATTCATTGGCAGGTAAATAAAATTAATAAGAAGTTGTGGATTATACCAAGGATCTTTTAAAACATAGGAATAGGGCATTAGCATATGGTACGAGTGCCAACTTGGTATATCCCAACCAATCAAATCATTAATTTTTCAAGGGCCACAAATATAGGACGTGTCGTCATTTCAAAAAGGGCTCTTGAGAAGTTTTTTTGTTGTTCATACAAATAGAAAAAAAATTGACAGCAATAGTTTAATTTTTCATTTTTAAAAATTATTTACACCCCCATTCCGACCTTTTTATGTATGGTGCCATTGAGTGCTTTTTTTTCCACTAAAAATGGTTTTTTTATGCAAAATATTAGCTAAAACACTACACTTATTTTTCTCCATACTAAATTTTCGCATTCCGACAAGAACTTCAACTGGTGGAAAAAAACTCCGCGTTTTTATGGTAAATTGAAAATATATGAAATTTCCAGCTAAACGACATATTAAAACCGCACACTAGCTGGATAAAATAAGAAAATTATAACCTTTTAAAATAAGGAAGTTATAATTGTTTACGTCACCAAGTTTTTGTAGGGATGCCGTTTTTCTTTATTCAATTATTATAACCCCCGTATTTGTTTTAAGTGTTTAAGCAATAATTTAAAATGTACCTAATACGAAATTTACTGTAGAAAATACAGTATAACTTGATTCATATTTTTTTAAATAATAAAAACAAAAAAAAAATATATATATATATTACACCGTGTCCCACGATGAGACCGCGAAACTCAGAGGGTGATTATTCATGATATTCTGAGAAAAAAATCTTTAAAAAAGTTTTTCAAAAAACTCATCCTTTAATTTCTTAAAAAAATTATTAAAATATGAAAAAAAATTCACGGTGTAATACCGTCAATTTTTTAAACTGGCTCACACCACGTGACCTGCACCAATAAGCGCGAAGAAATCACATATTTTTTAAAACTTAAACTAAAGATTGAGATATGAAATTCGAATTTTGAATGTCCGTACAAGGCGTACCAGAGCGGACCCCCACTCTCCCCGCCCACCGCCACCCGCCGCCGCTAGCACTTCAAACAGAAGCCAGTATTACACTCGTCGCTTTTTATGAATACTTTTTTTAAAATTAATTATTGGAAATGCCCGATTTTTTTTCTCAGAATACCATGAACAATATCACCCTCCGGAGTTTCGCGCGGTCTCATCGTGGGACACGGTGTTATATATATTTCCTTCTTACGTGAAAATAACAATTTATCAAAGAAAAGGGATGCCGAAATTGTAAGAAAATAATTTTGTATTCAGTCTACCTACCTGGATTGCCATTTTACACATTATTTTTATATGTTAGACGGAGTTTTGACATTTCGGTGATAATCTCGCAGGATCCGGAGAGTATAATTGGCAACGGGTTGAACGTATTACCTCAGTGATAAGGCTAATGGAGCGGATCCAAGATACCACTTCTCCTAATCCTTATTGCTGTCCTAATACGGGGAGCGTTAAGGCGATGAAGTGGAATGAAATTTACACACAAAAGTCGTTAACGATTGCATTTGACCCATAACAAAATCAGGTTTGAACGACAGCCTACTGTGCAATAGAAGATTGGTAAAAAGGGTACGAGAATTTATATGATGTGTACAAAAAATTCGTATTTTATTACATATCAATATACCTAATTATTTTAACATTATGTAATAAAGCTTCGAAAAAAAATTCCCGTACGAATATTTTATAAATATTTTTGGCGAGGCAGAAGCGTATATAAATAAGCGCTTTATTTAATAGATTATTTATAAATATTGTTTTAAATTAATATTACTAAAATGTTTGACAGCGATGAAATCTGTATAATTGACAATATTATTTTTATTGATTTAAGCTGGATTTACTAAAAACAGTGATTCTGCAATATTAGATATGAAATTGGTCGTTTTTGTAGATAAAGTTGATTTTAGGTTTAATGTAACAAATACTCACGATTCACTGCACTTGGTATTATAAGGTCCTTTACAAACATCTCTTGTTTGATGTCGTTGAACTGCTATCTATTGAATTTTTTTTTATTAGTTTCAATATTTCGGAAAAAATGTAATCTATTGGGCAAGTCCAATATAAGTATTGATGGTCTTAGACATTTCCAATTGATCGCCTAATACTTATTTTCAAAGTACAGTAACCATTGCAAATCTATGTACCTAATTCGACCTCTCATAGGTTTTCATCGAATCCCTTTACTTAAAAAAACAGTTTTTCACTTACAGGGAATCAATAAATCTTTGCGTCGGTTTGAACTGCCCCATTCGGAATTGATCCGGCTGGAGCACTTGCAAGAAATATCCAAATTTCGAAAAAAATAGTAATCTATTGGATCATACTCATTTCAGGTCCGGAGAGTACGGAAATGGATGTAAGCGACATATTGAAGCACTTCTAATTTATGGGTAGACTGAGTTATGCAACGCAAGCAGTCCAACGCGGTATGTTGATTTTGCTTCACTCAAAAACCCACCATTCAAGCTTTTTCACCTTCTCAATTTCTATCATGTGGATTAAAAGCAGTTTTATCACGTAGACACTGCAGCCTGCAGCTAACTCGAAGGTTGCATTGAGTCCGCTTAAGCCATCAATTACTTCATTTTCAACTTTGGTCCTCCGCCGTCCACGGGGGCTAAGTTCTGGCAGGTCCGAAATTTCCAGAACGAAAACGTTGGAACAATAAACGCACTGTGTATTGAAGCCAAACGCCATACCAGATCATTTCCTTCGAGCCGTTTCTGCAGCACTGTTACTGCGTAGATAATTATTGTCAAGTTTTTCATTTTGTGTAACAGAGTTTACAATTAAAGGAAAAAACAAATGAATCATAATTTCGATATCACAAATACTTGAACTAAATGCTGCATCTGAAATTGGAATTCCTAACCAAAGAGAAGAAATTATAGATCAAAGTTGCCAGTACGCTACAACGCCAAGTTTCCATATGTAAGGACCTAATAAATCAATGCCTAAAGTAAGGTGCGAATAAGGGATAGTAATAGTAGTAGTAGCAGCATTTTATCATTTATGTTATTAAAAGCTTTTTAATGTTTAGATGTAGGTATGTTTTATAATCAGATACGATGGTACTAACAAATTACAAATTAAGCAAGCTGTAACCATTTACGAATAAGAATTATGTTCAGATATTGCATTTTCATTTTACTACAAAGTATAATCACGTGTATTCATTTGCCCTTGAGCCAGCATCCCCTAGTGAGAATTGTACAGAGCTGAACTTATACTCACAATATAGGCAGACGCAGCATTAAAAAACTCCGCTTTGTTCAGCACAGCACTATACTTTAATTTTACTGTATGGCATTATTTGTATTCCGGTTCAATTTCCTATCAGTGGTGAGCTTTGAATCGAAACGGAGAAATCCTTATTTTAATATGTGGTAAGTACGGTATAATTAAACTGGTGTAATAAGTTATTTACTCAGTTTAGGTTGATTGCTAACGTTTAAGCAAAGATTGCAGTGTTTATTATCTGCGCTCTCTCTTAATTCCATGTCTGAGGATGATGATGGTACCTGACTCCTTATGGGTCGTCTGTAAAAGGTTTCCCTCCACCTGGAACTGTACTTCTCTGCAGGCTCCTGGCACTGATAACCCGGACAGTTCATAGTCCAAGCCACTCCATCAAGGTTAGCATCGCGTCGTTGTACACTTCCCAGCAGGATATTTCTTAAGTCTTTTGAGATGCATCCAAAGAACTGCAAAATTCTTTTCAAAACACTTCAGTCTACAGTCAATAATTTGGGATGCATAAGAGCATACTTCATTACGTGACTCGCGGCCGCTTCCCATACAAATGTATTCCTCGATTTTCTTCCTGGAATTTAAGATGAGAGCAATGTTTTTTTCACACATTTTAGATATCAACCAGATGCGTGTTCTTATCTTCTTATTTTTCAAATATTTTATTTGTTAAAGGAGGTAAATAAATTATTTAAACAATAAGACGATACAAACACGCATCTGGTCGATATCTATGTGTGAAAAAATCATTGCTCTAATGTTAAAATGCGGTGTGGTATTAACATTATTATTGAAGTGTTTATACTTTTATGCATTTTCATTAAACTGATGTCTTTATCCCATCCTTGTTACCATAGCGACACAAAGCTCGGAATTAGTATGAGTCGTGCTATACTCTGAACCAGTGTACTTGTGTAGTGAGCTTTATACAGAGGGGAGTAGAATGAATTCAGCGGCATATAAATTGCAAGTACGTTAAAGGAAGTACTACCGCTCCATACTGAAAACTGAATGCCCTTGAAAACCGTGATTATATTATTTTGGTTGTACCGAAGCGAAGTGGAGAACGGACCTGCGCTACGCAGCCATGAGTGACGCAAATTTTCAAATAAATTATTAAAAATAAACGATTTTCTTATAAAATTACCATAAATTCTATACACATTACATCCAATGCATTGCATGTAACCAACTTCTTTTTTTTTAGTTCGACTTTTATAAACGAATTTACACTTTGAGAAATCATTTTACAGCGCAGTTTGAAAATGCGCTGACAAGGCGAAACACCTGTTACAATTTCGAAAAATTGTACATAAATAGAGCCATATATTTTTTTAAGTACTTACCTATACTTTTATCCACGCTGCTGTCCGTTTTCTTCCGATCCCGCTTTTGAAAAAAAACTGAAAAACGAGATTGCATGTGTAAGGTCTTAAGAATACACATTATGCTATTCTGAGTATCCCGTATATTGTTAGTGAGGTAATAACTACTTAAAAAATTAATCTAAAACATATCATTATACTTACATAACAGATGATGGACATTGCTATGAGCTTTTTACGTCGGCAACGCATGGCATAACAACTCGAGAAAAACGTGATTTACTACTAATACTTCCCGTTTTTTCGCACCCAATGGTGCATAGGGCACTGCATAGGTACACCAAGTGCAGTATATCTTGATCTATTACATGGAGGTTAGCTGATCAGTTATACGCTTCAGTACCAGTTCAAGGTAACACACATGAAGAAAATCACATGAAAATTAAATATTTAATGTTGAACCGCTACGGGAATCGAACCCGCGACCGCAATGGTGCATAGGGCACTGCATTGGTACACTAAATGCAATGTATCTTGATAACTTTACTTTAATAATTATTAATTTTGTACAAGGTATCACACATGAAATATTAATATGAAAATCACATAAAAATCATTTTGACTCCGTACATGCACGGAAGCCAAATGCGCTTCCACTATGCCACGAGGGAGATTGAATTAAGGGATTTGTTTAAAAAATCTTTGACAAGTATTCATGGAAATCTGTAAAATAAAATAAATAATAAAAATCACTGTTTAAACCATTTTCTTTAGAGCGGATGGTGATCCTTCATCTACACTAAACAGGGTATGATATATTCGACGGGGCGGATTTGGTAATATTTGTTTTTCGAATTTATTGTAACTGGTGGACGTTTATCTTCACACGGGCAGTAAATCGGAGGGAATCCGAGGATTACGCTAGTTCAGTTTGGCGCCAATCCAAAAGCAGTTGGGTCTTTTTTCTGGAATAATTTTAGACGCTACCCGGTGGATCGGAACACCGCGATGTACAGGAATATCCATAGCGATGCATTTATAAATAATAATTATTTTTGAAATAGGTACCTATGATTAACCATGCTAGATTTGATTAGAATTATTTAATAGAATATTGCAAAATTATGAAAATATATCTGGTAAACATTTCGGGTACCTAGGTATCTAATGGTACTTAAAAGTCATTAAATAAGACTGAATAGGCATAATAGGTTGCCTGTAGAAATAGTTCAAATTTTTCACAAAATTAGTTTTTATTAAATTGCGAGCTTTTCTCTTGTTTTCAATATCATATAATTTTTATAAAATTATTCATCAATGTACTAAATTGCAGATTCTAGATTAAAGTCCAAATGTTCAAATCTTGCTCTTCCACGTCTTATTTCCGGTTTTCTGGCATAGGTATTTCCGATAAAACAGATAAAATATTAGAAATAATTAGAGTTAGTATCAGTGGTTTCATATTTCTTTAAAAAATGACTCCTTTTTAATAATATTATTCTCTTTAATACTAGACTATAGGAGACTATAGGACAAGCAAATCTCTCTCACTAACCTAACCTTACCAAAGCTGACCTAACCTTATCAAACCTAAGATAACCTAACACTTTTATTGTATTAACCGTTATTTTTTTATCACAATGTATAAGTAAGTCTTAACACACTGTTTTATTGTTTTAGTGCACTTTTTTACTGCCCTCTTCGCACGCAGTTCCTTTGTTTTTTTCAGCATAAACACGATCATTGAACTGCAAGACATGTTGAAATTCAAATTGCCCATTTGGGCAATTGATTAGTTCGGAAAGTGGTTAATTTCTGCGGTTCCTGCTCCGGCTCTTGGCTGCTCCCCTCGGCTGGGGATAGTTAATCAGTTCCAAGGACAGAGGGGTGGAAGGTTCTGGACTACCGCTGACGGGGACGGCGGAGGGCGGCGGAGAGGGGAGGGGGAGCTGTTGCCATGCAGACTACTAGGTACTCGCCCTACAGGTATGTACGCACAAAAAACACTTTAAGGGAGGCTTTTTGACCTTGAAATGTGTTTATAAATTAAAAATTTATTTACTTTACTTTTGGTAATACGTGTGCAGTTTTTCCAATATTGCATTGTTATCGTAAGTATTAGATATATTACACAATATAAAAGAAAGTTTTTGAAATAAAAATAATATTATACAGAATTGATCACACAAAACATGTTATAAATTATGAAAAGAAATAAAAGATAGGCTTTATGATTATCGAGTGTGTAAATTTGGTAAAATTTTAGTATTCCCCACTTGGGTAGGTACTACTAACACCAGTCATAAATGAGAGTAAAATTTCTCAAAAAAATCATGTTTTTGACTCATTTATTTACAAATAAATAAATTTTACGCGTTATTATGCAAAAATCACTCGAGAGTGTGAGCAGTGAATAAATGCAACATGCAACCCCAAAAATAATGTATGAACTTAACGTTACATCATTTAAGGACTAATCATTATCTTTTTTCGTGTCAAGCAAAAAAGTCGGTCCGCCAAGGGTTAGAGCCGCCATCATGAACGTAGGTACTAGTACTATAGTATACAGTGCTCGGCACCGCGAAATAGGGGAAGCGCGAGTACATGGGGTTGTGAAGGGCAAACAGGACAAGATGTTGAGTAACCTTGAATAAATCGAAAAACGTGCTACATTCGGCACCGGGGGAGAATGTGTGTCTGGGGGGCACAAGATGGCGCCTTATCTGGGCCTCGGAGATCGTAATTAATCGCATTACGGAAGCTATTTGCATGCATTGAATTTTAAATAAAAAAAATTAAATGCATAAAATATGCAAATTACATTATATTTTGATGAATTTTATTGAGTGTTTTTCTTATAAGGAACTGTTATTAATATCTCAACCTTTACAATGTTTTATACACAATTAAGAGCAGTCAATGATAGAAAATCCACTTGATGAAATATAAGCCTTGTACATCACAAGCAAGCTAAAAAATAAAATAAATGTAGCTCCCGTTAAAAAAAAAACACATAGGTATACGGAATATTTCGCATCATGAATAGGTACTATACAGCTTTAAGTCCTTAACTGTCGAAAACTGATCCGAAATATAACTTTTTTGAGTAAGTGCAGTTTAGTTCATTGTGTGGTTTAGTAAAGAGAACCCAAGGTTTCTCGCCCGCTCCGATCCTTCATACAAATGTAGTCCTCGAACTTCTTCCTGATACCTTGGACTGGCTTTGAAGCGTACCTAATATTAATATGTTTTCCTTAATGTAGCAAATTATGAAGAGACACTGCACTTGGTGTACCAATGCAGTGCCCTTTGCACAATTATATGCAGATAAGGGAAACTAGAAGTATCAGTAGATAATAAATAACAAATTAATCAATAAAATAAGTTTTCCAAACAACATTTTAAGTGTGTCCAAATACTTGTAGACAAAAAACTGGATTTCACCCATTGTAAGTTTCCAATGCTGAATTTTAGATACACGCCTCGTGGTGTAGCCGTAGCGCGTTGGGCTGCCATGCAATGAGGTCGTAGGTTCGATTCCCGATGAGAGTCAATATGAAATATTTATTTGAAAGTGATTTTCGCTTTAAAATTTTCATGTTTGATTCCTTAGACTGGTGCTGAAGCGTAAGACTGATCATCTTGCCTTCATGTATGCATTCACTGCACTACGCAGTGCACTATGCACCATTGGGTGCGGATAAGGGAGAGAGTAGTAGTAGTTTTTTTTACATTCATAATTTTATCATAACAGAACAATATTACAAATTGACCTTCTAAAGGAAAACGTAGATCATCTTTTATATCAAGCTTTTTCACCACGTAGATTTGTGATAAAGATCATCATCATACTATATCAAGTCAGGTCAGGTCCACATCCCATGAGCTGTGATGCAAACTGCCGACACTCTTTTTCTTTTATGTGTGAGTTGCATTATTTGCCTAGCTTATAACGTAGGTACTGCCGACAGATTTATTTATTTATTATTAC